>PVHP010043565.1:0-14473 GCA_004024765.1 Zapus hudsonius
GCCAGCCAATCAGGGCCGGCGCGGCGCCGCGCCCCGCCCCGCGCGCCGTGGCCGTTTGAAGTGACTAATTTCTGTCATATGACTGAGGCGCCCATGGGGGTGGCGGGGCGGCTCTAGGAGCGGGGCCCAGCGAGCCAGCGACCCCGGCCTGGCGGCGCCGATATGGCCCCGACGCTGTTCCAGAAGCTCTTCAGCAAGCGGAGCGGGCTGGGCGCGCCTGGCCGAGACGCCCGCGACCCGGACTGCTCATTCAGGTAGGCGCTGCGGGGCCTGCGGCTCGGGGCGCCCGCCCGCCCTCCGTCCCTCTCTCTGCCGCGGGGGCCGCGCAGCCCCGGAGCCTCCCGCCCGCCCGCTGCGCGCGGACCCCGGGGACTCGGCGCTGGGCCGAGCGTCCCCGCCGCCGTCCCTTCCCCCTCTCGCTCGTCTGTGGACGTCGGGCCGGCCGCCACGCGCCGCGCGGCCCCCGCGACCCTATCTCGGGGCCGGGGCCGGCCGGGCCGCAGCCGCCGGCGGTCCTCCCCGCGTCCCCGCGACCGTCGTCCTCGGCGGGACCCCGGGGCTGCACGCGCCGGGCCGCGCCGTCGGGTTTCTTGGAAACTCACCCCGGAGCCCCGCGGTTACTGGACCGCGCGACCTTCGGGTCGTCGGAGGAGAAACGTGACACCGGAGGTGGCGGTCCCCCACCGACCGCGGAGCCCCTGCGGATGGGAGCCCGGCCGGGGTGACCGGCCCCGTCCGTCCCCGGGGGCACCTGTTGCTCGTAGAATTTTCTCTTTCTCGAGCTGTCAGAGAAGAGGTCACCGCGCAGGCCGGGTGTCAGCCGTCGCCGGGCGCGGGGGAGAGAACCCGGAATCTCCCAGGTGTCTCGGAGGCGGGTCACCTCGGGACGGAGATGTTCAATAAAACATCCTTAGAGGAAGAAAAATGTCAGTTGTGACTGTTCTGGAAGTGATTAATGAAACAGTTTTCTAGATCTCTCTCTCCTCCACTGGGACGTAAACGTCTCGCCGTGCTCCTCTGATTTACTTTAGACATTGTTGTAGTGTTTTTCCTTTGAAAAATGAAAGTGCAGATAATACTACAGGGAGACATCATCAAGATACAACTAGGAAGAAGGTTCTGGAGAGAGGGTTACAGATGACATTTGGACAGGCAGCCATTGCTGTTTCAGAGCACACGACTTTGGGGTACTCATGTGGAAATATATTGTACGTCTGTTTTGGTCAGTTCTGGGTGGTTGTGTAATACTTGACAGTTGCCAAAGAACTTTCTCATCAGTAATCTCACTTGATGTTTCACAACCACCTTGTGAGATAAGGCAAGTAGCAGTATAGATAACTCCATCGTTTTTTCCCCAGTGTGGACCCAGTAGCTGCAGGTACTTGTATGAAACTACACACCTGGTGGCTTGAAGGTGTAAGTAACATAGCCTTAATAAAACTTCATGGGGCTCAGCAGTTAATGCGCTTGCTTGCAAAGCCTAAGGACCCTGGTTTGATTCCCCAGGACTCACATAAAGCTGGAAGCACAAGGTGGCACATGAGTCTCGAGTTTGTTTGCAGCAGCTGGAGGCCCTGGCGTTCCCATTCTCTCTCGCAAATAAGTAAATAAAATATTTTTTTTCTTTATTTGAGAGAGAGTAGTTTGCAAACTACTTCAGTGGCATGCACCACCTTATGTATCTGGCTTTATATGGGTACTGGGGAATTGAACTCATGTCCTATTCTACACACAAGCGCCATAACCACTGAGCCATCTCTCCAGTCCAAAATATTTTTTTAAAAGTCATGAGCTATAATTTATGTACAATAAATGTAAATGCATTTAAGGTTATAGTTCTATACGTCGTATTGTATGTGTACTGTTGTACTTTACATCCCATTAAATTTTTAGACAGTTCATCAACATAGAATTTCCTGCACATTGCTCCTTTGTGGTCAGTCCCTACTCTTTCCACCTAAGGCACTGTCTGCTTTCTGTCACTGGCTTTGAATTTTGTTGAGTCTTATATAAATGTGTATAGTCAGGTGTCTGGCTTATTTTCACCCAGAATGATGATACTGAGATCTATCCCTGTTACTGACTTTTTAAGTAGTTCCACCTATCCTTTAATTGCTAAATGGTAGGTAACCCATTGTTTGGATATACAATATGTTTATTCATTAATCAGTCAAAAGACATTTGAGTTCTTTTCATGAACTGCTGTGAATATTTGTGAATGAGTTTTAAATTTGGAAATTTTTTTTCTTTTGGGTAGATACTAAGGAGTTCAGTTGCTATCTCATATGTTAAATGTTGTATTTAATTTTTTAAAAACTTCCCAGACTTTCCCTAAATGTTGCTACACAGTTTCTTCAGTACTTTATATTTTTTCTTTTTAAAAACTACGTTTTTATTGTAAGAAATGTAATGTAACATTTAGTAGCAACCATTTATGAGTCTTGGTTATAGCCATTTTAAAGGTGTATTGTACTACTCATTATGGTTTAATTTGCATTTTGCCTAAGATGATGATGATCACTGTCTTTTTATGTAACCCAGGGTTTTGAGTAAATTTAAAAATTTTGGGAGAGGGGTTATTCTATCTAGTTAGCTTATTAAGTTGTTAAATCTGCCACAGTAGGACTTCAGGATAGGAGATGATTTTGAATCTGGCCTATGTAGGTACTGGGGAATTGAACCTTGGGCCTTAGGCACTGGAGACAAATGCCTTAACCGCTAAGCCATCTCTCCAGCCCTAGGAGATGATTTTGATAGATAGCCATAGGTATCTTTGTATATTACCTTTTATGGTTACCCCATTGGAAAAGATGGCCATCCTTCATTCTTAGGACCCCACCTTACAGAATCCTGTGGCTTTTGTTGTTGCTTGTTTCTTGAGCTGGAGATGAGTCTGAAAGAGTTCATAGGATATTTTTTCAGTCACTTATATAATTGATTTTTTTGGACACAGGATCTCACTATGTAGATGTCCATGCAGGTTTTGAATTGCCTGGCCTTTAACTGGCTGCCTTCCTCAGGCTTCTGGGAGTATAGGCCTTTTCTGGCCATGCCCAGCAATCATTTATAGAAATTATCATTTAAATAATTTGGGAATCAAGTACTACCAGGATCTGTTTAGAAGATATTGTATTCTGTTCTGTCACTTTACAGCAGGAGTAGCAGTCATGTGTGGGAATAAGGGGTTGGACAAATGGCTCAGTGAATAAAATGCTTGCCATGCAGGCACAGGACTTGAGTTCAGATTTCCAGAATCCACATGAAAGCATTGTGGTGCACATCTATAATCCTAGAGCTGGGGAGGTGGGACAGAAGAAGCCCTAGAATTCACTGAACAGCTAGTCTTGCTCAATCTGTATGCTCTAGGTTCATCAAGAGACCCTTTCTCAAAAAATAAGGTAGAGCCAGAGAAAGGTACCTGATGTCAACTTCTGGCCTCCACACGTTTGTGCACAGGCATGCATGTGTACCTGCACACACAGGTGCACCCACACATATGAGCCAGTACACACACAAACCATACATGCCCCCCAAAGAACTATGTGTAAACCCAGTCACTGAATCACATTTTAAAAGGGTTGCTTTAAGTATTTTTGTCCTTTTAAAAAAAAATCTACTTTGTTAAAGGTCAGATGTTTATAGGAAATAATTCACATTTTGTTTAAGTTTCTGTACTTTTGCTGTTTTTCTGAGAAAGTTGTTCTTACTTCCTGTAGCAAGGATTCTGTTAACTTGTTAATCAGTCTTAGTCTTGCCTAGCAAACTAATGCCAGCACTTTATACTTAAAAAAAAAAAAAAAACCCACAAAACAAGCAAACGAAACTCCCCAGAAAGATGCAAATTCAAAACAAAGTCTAAACTCTTCAACTTGACAGGTTAGTCTTCTATCGAGTGTTGCTGCCATATTTGACCCAAGTTCAGATTCCTGCCCCATTGATATTTGTGTACGTAGCTGTGGAAAACATTATATGTAGTTGTTAAAGGTGGGATGTGTCTGTGCCTTTGGTTCTGAAAGCAGACTGTTGGTTTTCACAGTGAGTTCTTGCATTTCATTAATTGTAAGTCCTTGGGCTTCATTCTTTCATCATCATGGAATCCTCATCCCTTCATCTAAGGAGGCCTACTGGACTCAGGATTGACAGCACACGTTGTGAACTCTGCTGTCACTATCAACACTGAATGTATACATGATTGTGCCCCGCCCACACACTTGGGCCTAGACTACCTATTTCTCTCCCTGTGGAGTGACCCTGATTGTGGCAGTAAACCTGGAACCAGCAGTATATCAGCAAAATGTTGGTTAGAGTAGTTTAGGGACAATAGAAAGATAGTCCAGATATCTGTTAAACCTACCTTATGCTTTGAGAATCAGATAGATGAATAGGCACTCAGATGTTTCAACTCTCAAAAGCCTCACTTCCCAATTTCTGCCCTCCTTCCCCTCTGTTTTAGAGACTGTCTTTCTGTGTAACCTAGGCGGGCCTAGAACTTGAGAATACAGGTGTATGCTATCAGGCCTGGCTTCCTGTTTCTAGTTTTTCCTTTGGATATGGCATCTGATTTGGAGCATTTCATTTTTTCTTTAGAATACCGTCATTTTTGTTTGCACTATGGCTGTAAAACACTTTTTCTTTATTTACTTAGACAGGGTGTGTGTGTGTGTGTGTGTGTGTGTGTGTGTGTGTGTGTGTGTGTGTGTGTGTGTGTGTAAAATGCGAGATAGGTGTGCCAGAACCTCTAGCCACTGCAAACAAAACCAGACACCTGTGCCACTTTTTTGTGTTCAGCTTACATGAGTGGCTTGGGAATTGAACCAGAGTGGGCAAGCCTTGCAGTCAGCTGTCTTTTATCAGGTGAGCCATTTCCCCTGCCCCCTTTTTCTTTTTCTTTTTCTTTTTTTATTTTTATTATCCATACTTACATACACTTAATAAGGGATTAATGTGTTGATGTCTCCAGTTCCCCTATTTCCCTCTTCCCTGTCCCCAGTCAGTTGGATTTCTTCCTCCGTGGGCAGTCTGGATCAGTCCATGGGGTAGGGGGTTGTGAATATAGCTTAGGAGTCAACCCAGTTCCACCCTGCTTTGCATGTTGTTACTGAGGTGGGCAATGTCTCTGGATATTCTCCCCCACCATGTCTCTTACAATCTTTCTGCCCTCTCTTCCACTCAGTTCCCTGAGTCATGGTGGGTGAGTATTAAGGCTGTTTTGTTGTTGTGGCCTTAGGGGCCTCCGTACTTCTGTTTGAGGATGTGTTTAGAATCGTTGGTGTCTGTGTCGCTGGTTCGTCCTGGGTTGACCAATTGGCTGTGATTATATGCCTCTTGCTCATCCCATCACCGCCTGTGGGGTTCTATGTGGATCCTCCACAGTAGGTCTGGGGTGGCACATCTCTTGCCAGGAAGACAGTTATCGGCCTATGGCTCATTGGTAGGGTTGGAAGAGCCACTGCTCTCACGGGGCCTTCTGAAAAATACAAACAGAATCTGGGAAGGAGGACATGGATGATTGGTCCTGCCCCCTTTTTCTTTAGAGCTCAGCATGGTGACATGTGGTTGTCATCACAGCACTTCAGAGGCAGGAGTAGGATCACTGCATGTTCTAGGCCAGCCAGAGCTCATAGCAAGATCCTGTCTCAAATACCTCTCTCCAGAAACATTAAAAACATTTCAGTAAACGCATATTGTCTTTTGTTTCTCCTCTCCCTAATCCTCCTTCTCCCACTTCCCTTCTTTCACTTCTATCTCTTCTTATGCTGGGGTGGAGCCCAGGTCTTCACAAGTACTGGGCAACCCCAGCCCTAGGGGTTATCTTCTCGTGTGTGATTGCTTTTGTATGTGTCCATATCCTTCCTTCGATTTTAAGTTCTGTAGGAGCATAGCCTCTAGCTTGTTTATTTCTGGTGCCTGGCTCAAAATGACATTAAGTATTTGATGAACGAATAAGTAAATAAAAAGTTACCAAACTGAAAAAGTTCTAATTAACAGAGATGCTTCTGTTAAGTCAATTGATTTGCCTGAAATTACTCACTTAATGATAATTTAAGTAGGTTTTTTTTTTTACTTTGCCAGTTTAAAGGAAAATTTAGTTCTTTTTTTTTTTTTTAAGATTTTTAAGGATAGCCTCATTTTCCAGAATAGATTGGACCATCTACTTATATTCCTAATAGCACTTAGAATAATTGTTTAATAATAATTGTTTGCAAGTGTCTTTCCTGAACATTCTGGCTCCTTAAGTGCTGTATGTTTAAGTGGACTGTGGTAGTTTGAATGTATGTCTCTCAATAGACTCAGAAGTTACAGAGAGTTAAAGCTCGTTACTTGGATTTCTGGCCACCTGACTGAAAGAAGTGTCACTGGGGAGGGGGAGATCCTGGGGTCCAGCCCAAAGGTGTGTTTGGGGGCAGATAAGATTTTTCTAGCCCATAGGTATGCAGAGAGTAGTCAGAGCTCTGGCTGCTTGCTGCCGGTTCCCTGATGTTTAGCTGTACAGTTTTGTGCTTGCTTGTCTCTCTCTGCTTAGGTCTGTGAAAGGGAGCCAGCTTCTGCCTTCAGTGGAACTTCCCCTGGATCTGTAAGCTTCAAATAAATCTTATTCCTCCCCTAAACTATGTCTGGTTTGGAAGTTCCTTGAGGAACACAGCCTGAGCTCTTAAGGATTTACATTGTGCTTCATGCTAATCCAAGTCATCCAAACATGGTTGGCCATTCTCCTCTACTTCACTCCTCCCTAATGGAGAGCTGAGAAATAGAGCTGGAATCAAGAACATGTGTGCTAATAAACTGTTTCAGTTTGTACCGTTAGGTTGCATTTGGAGGAAGTGACTATTGAGTTCTTTAAGGTTTCTTGGCTTGGTTTCCTACTCCGTTATGGCCTACTCTTATATAATTTTTAAAGATTTCCAGTCAAGAAACTGCAAATTGTGAGGTTAACAAGATGAACCTATTGAAAGAGCCTTCACAGTATGGACTTGGTACTGTATTATACTATTTAATTTTATGATCTATTTATGATAATTATATTTTACACTATATTTTGTTCAATTCCTAGTTTAGACTAGGAAACAAATTACATCTATAATGATGCAGGACTACAATAGAAATTACTTTCCACTAATTAAATATTTAATACTTTGTCAAAGAAATATAAGATTTTGCAAATTTAAAATGGAATTCTTTTGTGCTTGTTTGCCAGTTTGGTGGAGATAGTATTCTAGATTGAAAATCATTTTAACTCAGAAATCTGAAGACATCACTTCATTTTCTTCTGGTTTCCAGTATTGTAGCTGAGAGATCCAAAGATAGAGGAAGCTTTTTGGGATTTTTCTCAAAGAGATTTTTATTCTGAAACTTTAGAATAATCTACCTTGGTTTCTATTTGTGTAGATTTTGTTTTTAAGTCCTTTTATGACACTAGGCATTTTATTCTAGAGGCATTTTAGTTCTAGAGAATTTTCTTAGGTGATTTCTTTAATTTCATAACTTCTTGTTGGAACTTTTATTATTAGTAAGATCTCCAAGGGGGTGCCTCTTTAATTGAGTGTTCAGTTTTCTTTCCAATTTTTTCTTAGCCTTCTACAGCATTTTTAGGATGTTTTGTAAATATTTTTGGATGAATTATTCAAGTATGTTTTTATTTCAATCATAATTAAGAGCCCATTATTATTATTTTAAATAGATTTTTATGATTTATTTATCCAAGCCTCTCTTTCTCGAATCCTTAATGATCTTGAATGTGGTATTCGACATTTTCTGAAGAGAGTATACATGTGTTCTGTGTGAAGGCTGGTGCTGAAACAGAGGATGGGGAAGACAAACAAGAATAGGTAGACTTTCTCCTATACAGTTACTTTTTTTCTTCGAGGGAGGGTCTCTCTCTAGCTCAGGCTGACTGGGGAACTTACTTTGTAGCCCCAGTCTGGCTTCAAACTCATGGTGATCCTTCTGTCAGCTTCTCCAATGCTGGGATTAAAGGCCTGCACCACCACGCCAGGCTGCATTTACTTTTTACTTAATTTGTTAATGTTGCCGAGTTTCTGCACCGCTAACCATGTCTGAGAATCCAAAGAAATCCAAAAAGAGTGGTTCAGTGGACAAACTCATCCATTTAAACATGATTTGAATGATCTTTTTTTGTTTGTTTTATATTGGGGATAGAACTCAGGACTGTTTGTAAGATAGGTTGGTACTCTGCTATTGAACTTCTCCCCTAGCCCAATTCATGTACATTTTGATAATTTCATAATCTTTAAAGATGTTATTCTGGATATGATGGTACACACCTGTAATTTTATTCTGAGTATCATTAGTTCAAGACCTATGTAGACTACGTAGTGAATTCAAGGCCAGTTTGATATTCTAGCAAGAGTTGGGGTTTAAATCTGCTGCAGGGCATTGTTTTTTTGTACAGTATGCCATTAAATAACATCTCCACATAGTTATCTCAGTTCATTTATCAATAACTTAATTCTTGACAAATTTTTGTTAGGCAAAATGCATACTTTTTAGGGAAAATATGTGGCTTAATATCTAAGGAATTACTTGTTGAGGTTTTTGCTTTCCAAAGGAAGTCTTTAGTTTATCAAGAATCTCATGTTTAACCATCAAATCTTTCCTTGGTTGGTTTAGCTCTCCACCCAAATATATCAGAAATAGGCAGCAAATAATGCCAACATCATTGTGGAGGAGTTAGCAAGTCCTCTTACAAGAAACCTGTTAGCAGTACAGCTCCTATACCAATGCTTTTAAAAATGATATCTCCTATCGAAACATGTATACCCAAGATAGTTCTACCTTACCCATTTGTTTCACTCTTGCCATTAGTGATGTATCTCTAGCATTTGGCAAAGAGATTTATTTATTTTATTTTATTTATTTGTGTGTGTGTGAGAAAGAGAGAGAGAGAGAGAGAGAGAGAGAGAGAGAGAGAGAGAGAGAGAGAGAGAACACATGTGCATGCCATGGTATGTGTGGAAGTCAGAGAATAACTTCCAGGTGTCTTTGCTCTTCTTCCACCTTCTTTGAGACAGGCTCTTTTGCCATTTCAGAATAACTGGCCTATAAGGTTGGGATTCTCCTTGCTCTGCCTCCCATTGTCCTGGGCATGCTGGGAGGTTAGGCTTTTATTTTAATAAAAGGTGCTGGCTTTACCTGGGTGTTGGGGAGGATTAACTGCTCAGCAGGCTTGGCAATCAAGCACTTTTAACCACTGGACCATCTCCCCAACCCCTGTTTAGACAGGATCTGGCTGTGTGGCCTAGTGTGACTTTTAATACTTTATTTATTTGCAAGAGAGAGAGAGAGAGAGAGAGAGAGAGAGAGAGAGAGAGAGAGAGAGAGAATGAATATGACTATGTATGGGTACACCATGGTCTCTAGCCACTGCAAATGAACTCCAGATGCATGTGCCATTTTGAGCATCTGGCTTTATGTTGGTACTGGGGAATGGAGCCCAGGTCATTAGGCTTTGCAGGCAAGCACATTAATCACTAAGCCATCACTCCAGCCCCTCACAGTGACTTTCATCTCTCTTTGGATCTTCCTGATTCGGCCTCCTGAGTGACAAAGATATTTTTATGGAGAATCCCAGACTATACATCAGGTGATCATATACCATTTTGAAATATTTCTGTTGCATCAAAGACACAAAACTAGGAAATTGCCAGACTCTCTCATTAGGCAGGAAGAACTTTTCAGTAATCCTGGGTAGCCTCCCTGAGTTCCTTTAAGGACTGACTCCTGCCTAGCTTGACACCATCCATGCTTGTTCTTGTGACTCACCTTCACCTGCAAACACTGCGTGTAAGGCCTGTGCTCATCAGTTCTGAGTGTGCTTGAGTTTGTACTTTTTCTTTTGAAAAGTCAAATATTTATTGAAATCTGTACTTTCAATATTTTCCTCTCATAGTCTTTTTGTTTTGAAGAATTATATACATATTTACTGTTAGTGAGATTTGAATGTTTCAGTACCTTACTTAGTGTTGATTTTCTCAAAAGTCTTTAAAGCTTTTTATTATAAAAATTTTTAAATAGAAAAAAGTGAAGGAAGCCAGGCTTGGTGGTGCACAACTTTAGTCCCAGCACTAAGGAGGCTGAGGCAGAATGATTGCTGTGAATTCCAGGCCAGCCTGGGCTACCAAGTGAGTGCCAGGTCAACCTGGGCTAGAGTGAAACCGTACTTCAGGGAAAAAAACAAAACAGCAGCATAAAACACAAAACAAACTCACTTTTACCAGATTACATATTCATCAACAGTTTGAGAGTCCCTCACTTTTTTTATTATTAATGTTATTTCTATATTTATTTGTTGTTGGAATACTTAAGGCAAAGTGTTGCTAATTCACCTGTAATACTTTAGTATGAATCTCTAGAAAAATCTCTAAAAATGAATTATATTTTAATTTTTAACACCTAGCTCATGTTCAGTTTTCTCTGATTGTTTTACAAATGTCTTTCTAGAGTTGGTGTTTGAAATAGGATCCTAATAAAGTTCACCATATATTCATTTGTATGTAGAATGTGATCTGGATTTGAGTCTGATTCCTCTAGATGTGCTTTACTTTGTTCCTCTGCACCTTGGCTTCATTATTAATACTATTGTTTTCATTGATTAGAGCTAAAGACTTGGCTGGATTTAGGTCCAGGTTTTTGTTACTGTTGCTGCTTCCAACATGCTTCATGGATGGTGTTGTATAGTTGGTATTGCATTTAACTAGGAAGCACATAGTATCTGGTTGTCCATATTTGGAGGAACTAAAGTTAGTCTGTAAGGTCCAGGTGGTGCCATTCTCATTCCTTCATTGTAAGGGTTCCCAAACTCCTTTCATGTGATGGCTTTAGCACCTGCTGATGTTGATGGCTGGATCAATTGTGTCAGTGATTCTCAACCTTTCAAAATCACCAGGGGGCTGTGTCTAGTCAAAATGCAGGTTGTTGGGTCCTACTCCTAAAAACTTGTATTTCTGACAAGTTTTTAATTAGTGTTAAATGCTGCTGGTTAGTGTGGGGGGGTACTCTGAGTTCTGCTGTGGCATTTCATTAGGGTTTGTAAAATAACATTTACTAATTACCATTCTTCTGAGATTGGTGTGTAGGTAAAGTGATATAGTATTTCATTTGCTGATTTTCTTTCTTTCTTTTTTTTTTGGTTTTTCGAGGTAGGGTCTCACTTTAGCCCATGCTGACCTGGAATTCACTATATAGTCTCAGGGTGGCCTTGAACTCATGGTGATCCTCCTACCTCTGCCTCCTGAGTGCTGGGATTAAAGGCATGTACCACCAAGCCCGGCTGATTTTTTTTTTTTTTTGTTCATTTGCTGATTTTCTTTTTCTTTTTTCTTTCTTTTTTTTTGGTTTTTCAAGGTAGGCTCTTGCTCTAGTCCAGGCTGACCTGGAATTCACTATGTAGTCTCAGGGTGGCCTTGAACTCACGGCAATCCTCCTACCTCTGCCTCCCGAGTGCTGGGGTTAAAGGCATGTGCTACCACGCCCGGCTCATTTGCTGATTTTCAAAATAATGATTTGTGTCCTAACAACCTTCAGAGGTGACCATGAGACATTTTTGGTTGATTTTTGTTGTTGTTGTTTTAAGAAAGAGTCTAGGTTGACCTAGAACTCACATTGTACCTCAGGCTGGCCACAAATTCATGTTAATCCTCTTTCCTCAGGCTTTCAGGTACTGGGATTACTGGTGTGAGGCACTGTACCAACTTCTCTTAGCATTTGCCTTACTCTGTAGTAGTCATTGTATTTTCAGGTTGGCCCTTATGCTCTTTTTAAACAGCAGTCTTTCAGCTGTTTAAGCCTATTTCCACCTCAGGATCCCTTTCCCCAAGGATCCCAATTCATTTTGGTAGGAAGAGTGTAGTTAACAGGTCTGCATTCTAGAGGTCATCATAGGTCCTTTCCAGAGAGAAAAAAGCTATGGCATATGACATATTTTTCACTTTTAAGACAGACAGAAGAGATGTATCAGGGCCTCTAGTCACTACAAACGAACTCCAGATGCATGCACTGCTGAAGAATTGAACCCAGGTCATTAGTCTTTTCAGACTAGTGCCTTAACCACTGAGCCATTTCTCCAGTCCCCAAGTTAAATTTTATTATGTTTTAATTCAATGAATTTTTAAAAAATATTTTATTTATAAGCAAAGATACACACACGAGAGAGAGAGAGAGAGAGAGAGAGAGAGAGAGAGAGAGAGAGGGAGAGAGAGAGAGAGATAGAGTGTTAATGGGTGTGCTAGGGCCTTCTTGCCACTGCAAACAAACTCCAGATGCATGTGCCTCTTTGTGCATCTGGCTTATGTGGGTACTGCAGAATTGAACCCAGGGTCTTAAGCACTGGAAGCAAACGTCTTAACCACTTAGCCATCTCTCCAGTCCTGTAACTCATTGAATTTTATATTTTTGTTTCCTATCCTGAAAATCTTGTTTCCTAATAGCATTATTGTAATTAGTTTATTTTATAGCATGTACAATGCTTTCAAATAGCACTTCTAATATTTTACTAGCCATACAGCTGTTAGCTGCAAACTGTAAGACAAAATAGTTTCTATCATTTCATAAGTTTTCATTTCCTTTCCATTCTCTGTTTAAAAATGTTAGCAAATGCACATATATATTTATATATGCACACACATATGTAATTCATGTAATTTTTTCCTAATTCATACTAAAAGAGTTACTATTCTGTTATCTGTTATTTTATACTTTTCTTTTTTTCATCTAATCATTGAGTTTCCTCAGTATGTAGAAATCATGGTTGTTCTTTTTTGAGAAAGGATCTCACTGCGTGTAATTCAAGCTGGCCTTGAATTCCTGGGCCTCAGTGGTAAGAAATCAGATGTGTGCCACCTGTCTGGCTTTTGAGTATGTGTAGTACTGAGGATTGTATCCAGGGTTGAACAAGCATTCTACCTCTGAGTTTGTATCACAAGACCTTATATTGAGACAGTATTTTGCTAAATTGCCCAGATTGGCTTGAGTTTGTGATCCTCCCATTTCGTCCTCCCAAGCAACTGGGATTACAGGTCTGAACTACCTCACAGTCCTGTTTTCATTCTTTTCAACAGCTGTAAAGTCATCTACTGAATGTATATAACAGTTTAACCTATCTCTTATTAATTGGTAGGCATTGGATTCTTTCCCATCGTAACATTACAGAAATCATCTTGCAGTGAATAGCCATTTGCTTATACTTTTTCCATTGGTTAATGCGAGGTACTTATATGAATTACTACCTCCCCTGCTAAACCTACATTTAGTGCTTTTTATTAACAGTATACTTTTTTTTGCATGTGTAGTAGGTATGGTGTGTGTGTGTGTGTGTGTGTGGTGTATTCACATGTTTGTGCAGATGAACATGCCTTGGGTGACCTTCCTCAATTACTCACGTGCATATTTCCTTCAGAAGGCGCCTGTTTGAATATGATTTTTGTGAAGCCCAATGATTATCCAGTCTCTGTTCTCCACAGGACCAGGGTGTGGCCATGCCCAGGTGTTTTCATAGGTCCTGGGGAATTGAATTCAGGCAGTCTTCTGTCCTCATGTTTGTGGCAAGTGCTCTTAATAATTCACAGAATTATAGTTGGTTTTATTGTGTGTTTACTTTATGAAACTCAAGCTAATGTAATGTCATCTGCCCAACATGAAAACTACTGCAGAGATGCTTGTTTTTATTTGTAGCTAAGGATCTGTCGGGGATAGACAAAATTCAGAAGTGATACAATTACTGAATTAAACTGACAGTTGTCAGAGAAACAGTAAGAGATTATTACCCGTCAAATTGTTCTTTATTGTTGTCATTCCATTCGTCCTCCCTTCGAAGTGTAATTTATTGGAAGTATAACGTTCACAAAATACACAGATCATTAGCATAACAGTTCAGTACAGTTTCTTGAAGTGAATACACTTAATGTAATCAACACACAGATGTAGAAACAGTGTTAGTATTCTAGAAGCCTACCTCATTTCCCCTTTTAGCCACCCTCCCTCACCTCTGCCTAGGATTACCACTATCCTGACTAGAGTAGTTTTGTCTGTTTGATGGTACATGTTAAATTGTGCTTACTCTTGCATTTGATTTGTTCAGTATATTTCAGGTTTATTCACATGATTATGGAAATAGATTAGGCAAACATAAAGCTTGTATAGTTTAAATTGCATCATATAAAACAGACTTTAAGACAAATTTACTAATGATAAAAGGTTTACTAGTTCACCTAGCCAGTTACAACATGTTTAGAAAATATGTAAAGCAAAAATTGTCAAGCAAAAATGGTTGAAATGAATGTGTCTACTATTACAGTAAGTGATTTAAACATCTATCTCTCCCACTCATTGAAAATCAAAAGGCAAAAAGTTGTAATCAAAAGCATTTAATTTTTATTTTTTATATTTTATTCATTTTCAAGCAGAGAGATACAGGAGATAGATGAGAGAGAGAGAGAGAGAGAGAGAGAGAGAGAGAGAG
>PVHP010043566.1:0-14479 GCA_004024765.1 Zapus hudsonius
ACCCTCAAACATATCTTGTGTCTAGGCCCCAGGATCTGCCCCCAGTGACACCTCTTTCAGCCAGGCAGCTGGAAATCCAAGTTACAAGCTTTAATAAAATGCCTGAGTCTATGGTGGATGTTCATTAAACTACCACACCAGTCATGTAGTTCAGAAGTTATATCCTTAGTCTAGGAACTCAAGGTACCTGGTCTCCACATTACTCCCAGAGCTGAACACTAACAATAGGAGTGGCCACAGCTAGTATATATGCCTGCTATGCAAATGTCATAGTGCAAATCAACAACAACGGTTCCTTTGGTTTGCACTGTTGGTGGGTCAATGTGCAATGCTGGTGTGGAATATGTACTTAAGAGTTTGGTTACTTAGAAGTGGGAGAGATGGGGGATAGGTTAGGATGGGGACTAGTCTTTGAAAAAGATGGAGGTGGCAGAAGTATCATAGAGGAAATTAGAGATAGTGTTAGATTCCACAGATGGTAGAGGTTTTTATGGCTGTGGAAGGCTGTAGTCATGGAGTATGAAAGGAGGGGGAGGTAAGGAGAAAAGAATCTGGAGAATAGATTGGAAACCCAGGGAAAGTATATGAGTTGTACTTGGAAAGACTGGTAAAGTCATCACAATAGTAGACTGGATGGAGTAAAATATAGAACAAACCTAAAATCCAACTGAACAATATACAAACACAATGATGGAATATATCTAATAAGAGTGATGGTTAATAAAGAGAGGCATTCAAAGACTAAAAAAAAGGATTAAAGGTGATGAAAAATCTGTCCTAGCCTATAAGCCATCAGGAAAAGCCAATTGTACTAAGCATGCACCAGAGCTAAAAAGTCAGCATTTCTGCCCTGTGGGTTGGGTTTGAATTCCTTCCCTCCCTGTGATGTTTTTGTTGGCAGCCTGCCCTGATATGGGAGGAGTAATTAGCACTTCCAGTCATACCTATATAACTAGTCAGTGTATGTATTGCTGCAATGCAGTGGAGGTCAGCTCAGTTACCTTTTACAGGGAGTTTCTGTCTCACCTGGCTAAGTCGTGAAGACCTTGCATGCTGCATACTGCTCCAGTTTTCCTCTTCCTCTGATTTCTTTTTTTTTTAAATTTTATCTTTATTGCTCAAAATTAGATACATTGATTGAGTAAATATTGTGCTTATATTCCCATTTCCCTCCCCCCTGTCCCTAATCAACTGGGTATCTTCCTCGGTGGGTACACTGGATCAATCCATGTGGCAAGGGGTTATGGATAGCACAGGAGGCATCAAGGTTGGCCCCCTTTATGTATTGTAGCTGAGGGGGGTAATGTCTCTGGGTAATCTCTCCCACCATGGCTCTTACAATCTTTCTACTCCCTCTTCCGCTCAGTTCCCTGAGTCATGGGGGGTGAGTTTTAAGTTTGTTTCATTGTTGTTGTGACTTTAAGAGACTCTGTGCTTCTACTTTAAGTTGTCTTGGAAGTCTTTGATATCTGTCTCACTGACTTATCCCAGGTTAACTGATTGGCTGTGGTTATAGGTCTCTTTCTTGCACCACCACTGTCTCAATTGTTTCACTTGGGGCCTACATGATAGGCCCTGGGGTGGTTGATCTCTTGCTTGGATATTAACCTTTGGCCTGCAATTCATTGGTGGAGTTGGAATGACCACAGCTCTCTCACTGCCTTCTGAAAAATTAAAACAGAATCTCCATCGGAGAGTGAGATCAGTATAGGTTAAATGAGACACACATTTCTATTTTGGCAAAATTCTACTGAGATTAGCATCTCTGTAGTTTTCTGGTAATGGGGATTTCTTTTTGGAGCCCCAGTTTTTAGTTCCTGTAGGATTTTGCCCCAAGTCCCAATTCCAGTTAAAGGTTCCTTATCACTGAATGGATTTCTTGGTCAGTTTAAAAGCTATCGACTACCCCCCCCCTGCAGGTTTTGTTGCCTCTATTGTACCAGTGATCATTTCTTGGTCTGTTGATCTCTCCCAGAAGGAAGTGTGTTCAGCCTTCTCATGGCAAGAGTCTGTATTTTGTATAAGTGGTCTCTGCTTTCTCCAAATATCATTGACCATTTTCCCCTGGCAGCTTATGTTGTGCCTTCTAGCACTGCACTTGCTACCATCTGGGGTCTGGATACCATCCTTGACCTCACAGGGTCTCTCAGTATAGTTCGATGTCTTTCCATGGTTTCTTTAGCAATAGGATCTTACCTTTGGCCTAGGGTGGGTATTCAAGAGCTTTGACAGAAACTTATCTTGTTTTGGGGACCTTCTAGGTCTCTTTGATAAACAGGTCAGAGTAGGAAGGATACAATGACTGGGACTGGGATTTGCAGGTCTGATCAATTTTTCATGGGATTTGGTTTCCTCCCCTTCCGTTCATGGCCCCTCTTGCTAGATAATGCCTACTTCTTTCTCAAGAGCTTACTGTATGAAAGTAAGGATTTTCTGACTGTATGCCATGTTACCAGTGGCCTCCTGTCATGCTATCTAGCAAGATGGAGTCTATTCCCTCAAAGCTGTTAGAATAAGCTGGCAGGGATTTGATCACAGCAGTGAGTAAAGGAATACAATGGCCTTGTGCTGGTGACTTTCTTTCCTTCACGTGCTAAAATATACTTTGATTCTCTTTTACCAAATTTTAAAAACCTGGTGATTGTTAATGATGACTTCAATGTGATTAATTACAAGAGGATTATGTTTCCCCTCACAGTTCAAAGCTTTATTCTTTAAAGCCAGTTGGAAATTTTTTTTTCTTTCTTTTTTCTTTTTTGTTGCTTCTTCAATCCATGAGTGATTTGGAAGATAACTTTATCAAAACATATAATTTAATTCCTTAAGAAGAATAAAGATAATCTTGCTAAAAACAGATCTCCAAGTTTTAGAATTATAACCACCTTACTGTGGATTCACTGCTGTGTTGTATTTGAGGCTCGTTGAATTAATACTTTTACCGTGACTTCCTGTAGGAAAGCATATAAAAGAATAGCTTCATTTTAGAGCTCCCATGGCTTTGTAACTCCCTTTGAAGCATTAACTTCAGTTCTCTGCAGCAGGAACTCTTTCAGACATTTTAAATTTAACCAGATTGGAGAAGTTATTTAATAGTAATTCAATTTATCATGATGACTTGATGAGTTAAAGAAGGAAGAAAAGCATATTTCAAAAACTCAATTTCACTCTAATCATGAGAAAACAAATCAAACAAAGCCTCTCTGAGGGACATGCCAGCAAGACTCCTCCTACAAAATTTTAAGTTCACCAAAAAGCAAAATACATCTGAGAAAGTATCCTTTAAAAAATGCTAAAGGAAATAGGATGAGTATAACATTTTTCTTGAAATAGAAAAAGACTTTAGGCAAAAACAAAAGACATCTGGGTAAAAGAAGAACTTTGAGTCATAATGCCATATTAATATCATCAATTATAGAAAGTGTACCATATAGCCTAAAAGGTGAATTATAGGGAAAACTGAGTCTGTGATACATAGGAAATATTTGTAGTCTTTGTACAATAATTATATCAATCTAAAATTATTCTAAAATCAAAAGTTTGTAAAACTGTGAAACGTGTGTTAGGAGAACTGTTTGGTTGCTTGGTACTTTCATATCAAGACAAAATGTCTTATGTCAGAGATTTAAAGTGTTACTTCCCAAAAAGATAATTTTGAATCTTAGTTTGGCAGCTCTTTCTTTTGAAGGTCACAGAGAAATATAGTCTTTATTTATCTTTTATGTCCATCATATAGTGCTATGAGATTGGAAGAGGAAAAACTCTTATGTTGGTGTCAGGTTCTTTTTTTCTAAGGTTTTCTGTTGCTGTTTCTTGTTTAAGTCAATTTGGCCCAGAGGGAAAATTAGATATTTTAAATTTCTTTCCCATAGTTCAGATCCATTTTTTCTCTGTGTGTCATTTAGTGAGTCCTAAATCCTCAATTGTGCTGTGTGTCAGTGAGCAGATAAAATGCTTTTGATATATTTTTTTCTTTGAAGCTTTGATTTTTCCTGCAAGGCTTCTTTTTGGTGCCTTAAACCACCAGAATTAATTTATTCAACTGCTAAAATTCAATGCATATGCCCTTCAAGGCTCAGGGAACATTGCAAAAGATGGGAAAGAAATAATACAAGAGCCGCAGGATGGGAAGGTATATTCTGAGGCATTGACCAGTATCCCCCTGCCCCACTGAGACTGACTGATGCATTACTGACCCCATAGTGATTACTGATAACCTCACTGATTTCAGTATCCTGAAACAGCATGCAGTGGCAGCATCTTCAGCAATAGGGTCTTATCATCTAGTTCTGATAGACAAAGGTATTAGTAATGGTCTGTATAGCTTCGGGGGCCTTAGGGGCCTCCCTAGCCAACAGCCCACTGGGACTTATCCTACCCCTGGCCCAGGAATTTTTCTCTATCAACCTATAGCTTCTGAATTCAGCATTCTTCACCCCAACAGGGCACCTCTACCCAAATTCATTTTCTCCCTCCTTTCTTCCCTCCCTACTTCTCTCTCTCTTGCTCTTTCTGTTTCTCTCTCTCTCTCTCTGTATTTTTATTTGCTAACAAAGAAGTAGTTTTCCATATGGCTATTTATAGCATCTTCAGTTTTGGTTAACTTTACCCTCACACACCTTCCTCTTCCACTATTTATCTTTATTACTGAAATAATTCCATTGTATGGGTATACCATATTAAAAATTTATCTAGCAAATGATAGACAGTGGGATGCCTTCTAATTTGAGATTATTAGGAACAAATTAATTGATATACTGGTATGAGTAGTAGTTGATATGCACATTTGTATGGATAGATTTTCATATGTTCAGGTCATATGCCCAGAACTAGAATTAATATGTCATGCACATATAACTTTATAAGGCACCATCACTCCATCCAAAATGTCCCTTTTTAATCTAGTTAAAGTTTCTGTTTGTGATCAATGATAATTTATAATATTAGAATGTTTCCTTTTACTTTTGTATCCTTAACTATATAAGTGATTAAAGAATCTATTCACATCAGCATTAATTTCTACTTTGAATGTCAAATTCTGTATCATTAGCTTTGAAATGAAATTGTTAAATTATGGAAGACCATTGTGGAATTGTTGACCAATTTCTAGATCTTTGCAAGTTATGGTGCTGAGGATACAAGGATGTGTAAACAAGCAGTCACTGTCCTTAACAGTTTATAAGCTGACAAAGGATAAAATAGATGTCCCTAAATCATCGGACAATGAGCTGGGCTTGTTACTATAAGCAAAACCCAGAGGGCAATGCGAGTTCTGATCAAAGCCGTTTTCAGTGGGCAATCAGGAAAGACTTCGTGAATGAGAGCATTAGGATGTTTAACAGATCTGCAGGTGGCAGCTGGTGGTGGGTAGGAAAGGGAAGGAGGAGATTGCAACAAAAATGAGCATAAAACACAAACTGGCAGCTTTGTACCTGTGGTTTTCAAAGTTGAGTGTGCCCAACTTCCCCTTGGGGGAACATATCCAAGTGTGTATTCTCTGCCCTTATTAGAAATTCTGGTGCAGAGGATAATGTGATGTGAGTCACCCTTCACAAAGTGGCTAAGAGTCAGTGAACATAACAGGTAGATCTAGAAAGGTTATGAGGTGGGAGTTATGGGGTTCCTTGATAATACACCAATATGCCAATGCACCAGTAAACTTAGGGTATCCTTGGATTATTCTCCTATGAATTTAAAGAATTAAAATCCATAGACTGGAGGGTAAGACTTAAAGGGAAGAAAAGTACAGAAAGCCCATGTGGGAGTAGGACTCTCCTCCCCATCTCAGCTCAGTAGGGCTAAGATGAGGGACCTGGAAGTTCAAGAAAGGTGAAATGCCAAAAGAGACCTTGCCTGCCTGGTAAGGATCCAAGGATCTACTTGTAATCTTATTGTGGTGGGCTTTACCCTCAGACTCAGGTAAGTCTAAGAGAGAGCTGATTGGTCTGGGCTCAGGGGCTGGCTCTGAGTAGGGTGGAAAAAGCTGATTGGATGGCTAGATCAGATGCTGAACTCTGGTTCTGCTGAAGCAGGAAGGCATGGTGTTCCCTCTTTGGGCTCTCCCTTCTGACTGAATTCTTCGTCAGTGGCATGGTGGTGTTCTAAGGCTGAGAAACCCTAGTGAAAAGTTTACTTTGGGTGTCTAGTACATGTATTTTAGAGATACATTTTGAATTATTTGCTCAAGTTACAAGACCAGAATTTGTTTCTTTCATTCATACCTGGTTTGTGCAGGGTAGGAGGCAGAGACTGCCTGGAAATTAGATGGAGCATTGAGTGTGTGCTGTGTGTTAAAGCCAGGTGGTGCACGGTGATGGTTCCATAATGAAAAAAAATGTGAAAAGAGAGTAGAAGAAAATGATAAAAGTATATAGAAATGCAGTTGACTTCAGTGGCTAGTTTTTGGCTAATTTGCAAGAAAGTTCATTTGTTGAGCCTCTCAACAGGCTCTCCAGGGCCTCATCAGTCAGATGGAGCCACAGTACATTATTGCTATGTGGGAATTAAATCATATAATGTAGTGTCAAACACTTAGCACAGTGCTGGGATCTCTATGATCCCAAAGAGAGCTTTGTTTTATTATTACTCAACTTTGGCAGGCAGTAGAGAGCCATTAAAGATGGCTGTGTACAAGCAGGACATAAAATTACTTAGGGGAATTTGGAAAAAAGGATTTCATCTTTCTGTGGTTGCTCTGCAAGGGCATGAAATTCTCAGTAGTAGAGCCAAGGAAACCAGCAGATCAGGTCACACCTACCTCACCCTTCAGGCTGATCTGCAGACACTCCTGCCAGGAAAGGGTGGGTGCTGAGAGAGCCATAGTGACAAAGGGTCAGGTCTTCTGCCTAAATGAAATTGTGGCTATAGGAGGGATAAGACTTCATATGGAGGCAAATAAAAAATTGTATAATTTGAGTAGAGGTTGACAGGTCTACCTAGTTGGGTCAAGTCATAGGAGTCAGTCTAAAGTGTTGGGTAAAGAGTCACAGACCCCTGGCCCCCTGCGAGGTTAGCCCAAGTCTAGCCTGCCAGGAGGAGACTGTCTCTATCGGGGAGAGGTGAATGCACAGCCTGAGACTCACACACACATGGCTGGGAGAAATGTGCAGGCAAATCTCAAAACTTCATTCCAGCACCCAACCTTATGTACATTCCAAGGCTGCATTGTAGCCTTATCTCCTTCACAAGGGGGCTCAGCAAGCAGGAACAAAGCTACAGAAGCTCAGCAAGCAGGAGCAAAGCTTATTAGCCTTAACAAACAGGATTAAGGCTATCAGCTGTCACCCCTGCCTCCTTGGGGCAGAGGCATGCTAGAATCAAAGGCACTATGCAATCACACCTGCGCTAGGCCCAAAGGTGTAAGCCACCTCATCCGGCTGTATATTATATTCTAAAACTTAGCTCACAGATATTCAGCTAGGCTGGGTCCCAACACTAAAGGAAAAGGGTGTGATCGAGGCAGTTTTACTGTTACCAACATAAGCAAGCTGGGTAGGGAAAAGTCTTAAACCGAAATTCAGCTTGAAACTGGTGAGGTTAAAGGAATGCAGAGGTAGGAAGCCATGGTCAGCTTCCAGAGGAGCTGAATGGTGTGTATATATGTGCATGTGTACATGTATTCATGTGTGTGCATGCACACATTTGTATGTCTATGTGCATGCATGCATATAGAAACCAAAGCCAGGTCTTCAGAGCAACCATGGCTTCACAGGAAGGCACACAGGGCTTGGGAGGCTCATCGACCTGAGTCCTGATGTAGGATTTCTATATTCCTGCACCACCACCTGGACTGGCCCCCTCCACACAGAATGACATTACCATGAGCTGCAGAGGGCTGGTTGTCTACTGAGGGTTAGATGTTCTTAGCCTCTGCCCCTGGATTTCACCAGGTTCTTTCTCTTAAGTCCCATCTTGTTTAGGCTATGAAGATCTACCCAGACACAGCCTTGTAACCTAATGTCTCATCATTCCCTTTTAGGTTCTTCAAAAAGAGATGACAAAGGGTTCCATGCCTCAGTAGCCCTGGTTATAAGCTACTGTGGTGATGAGGAAGGACTTTCTGCCTCCTGTCTTGGTGAATACCAGTCTCTCGAAGGTTTCATATGGGACCTACAGGATAGGCCTGGGGTGGTTCATCTCTTGCCAGGTTATCTGCCATCATCCTCTGGCTTGTTGGTGGAGTTGTATTGACCACGGCTCTCTCACTACCTTCTGAAAAATACAAACAAAATCTCCACTGGAGCATGAGATCAGTATAGGTTACATGAGACACATATTGCTAATTTGGCAAGATTCTATACGGAGTAGCTTCTCTGTAGTTCTCTGGTAGTGGTAATTTCCCCTTGGAGCCCAGGTTTTTGATCCCCACAGGATTCTGCCCTGGATCCCAATTCCATTTAAGGGTTCTTTGTCACTGAGTGGATCACTTGGCCAATTTGAAAGTGATTGAATACCCCCCCCCCCCAAGGTTTTGGTGCCTCTATTGCACAAGTGCTCACTTCTTGACTCACTGTTCTCTCCCATAAATCAGAGTCTTCAGCATTCTTGTGACACCAATCTGAATTTTATATCAGAGGTTTCTGCTTACTCCAGATATTGTTGACCAATTTTCCCTGGCATCTCATGTAGCACCTACCAGCATTGCACATGCTACCCTCTGAGAACTGGTTGTCATTTGGGATTTTACTGGGTTTCTTGGATGACTTTCTGTGGTTTCTTCTGCAAAAGGATCTCACCTTTGGCCTAGGATGAGTATTCAAGGGCCTTGACAGAAGGCTGTCTTGTTTTGGGGACCTCATGGGTCTGTCTCTTTGATAAACAGCTTAGTGTGGGAAGGAACCAATGACTGGGACAGGGAGTTGAAGGTCTAATCAATTTTTCTTGAGGTTATCCAGCCTCCCTTTTTTAAAAAAATCTTTATTTTACTACTGTGGGCCTGCGCTAAATCCTAATAAGCAATGCTTCTCCACCAAGAAATTACTAGAATTTCATAAAATGCACATAGAGGTGAGCTTTCCAGCAATTGAAAGTAGCTGTGTAAATGCATATTTATTGATGTGCAAAATTCCTATTAAGTTAGCAATATATATCAAATTGGAAACTCAGTTTTGAATCAGCATATTCACCTGAGCCCTTTTTTTTTGTAATGAAACAAGTTAGATGGAGTGCGTGTATGAAACACTGTTGTCTGATTTTTAGTGTTCTGTTTAAAACACATTCTACTTTTACTACTTTGATCTTTAAATGAAGAATGCTTTATTTACTTAATTTTGAAACCCTAGGTGTTTGCATAGCAAGACTGACAGAATAATTTTTTATGATGTGTGATTCATTAACTTAGAAAATTTACATTTCAATCTTTTTAGTTGCTGGATGAAGAAAGACAGTAAGTCTCTTACTGTTTCTACAACGTTCATTAGCATGGGAGTGACCATCTCATCTGAGTTATGTCTGCATTTTTCTTCAACAGCTGGCCAGATTCCGCAGCCTCCTGTGCACAGCCGAGGGGGAACCTGCAGCTTTCCTGTTGAGCAACCATCGCCCACCACAGCCACTGAAGGGCCGCAGAGTGAGGGCCTCGTTCTGCTAAAACTTGTCCCCAGTGGCTCACCCCAAACAGGACTGGAGAGGCAGCAAACACAAAACTAAGCTCGGAAATCCTGGTTTACAATTCTTTCCTAGACTCCTAGTTTATGGATATCACATTCCTATGGATATCAGCTTCACCACCATGAAGAATACCAGATTTCTAATCAAATGAACTTAGCTCATCAGTCCTAGAGATCAATGGATATTCAAGCATAAACATTGTATGATATGTATTAAGACTATGAATTTCTGCTTCAGCCTCCATGCAAATACGGACAGCTACACAAACCTCAGAACATACTAAAAATTCTACATTGCCATAGATCAACACCACCAAGTTCCTCAGTGGTATTGATAAAATATTTAAATTCATTTCCAAAATTATAGGATTCCTAAACAAGTGGTTTTTCTGATTGTTTTGATATTTTATCAAATTAATAAAAGTATCTGTTTCCCTATAAAGTAAATTTTAAAAAATAATTAATATCATTATTATGAATAATTATATATATTGTATAAGCAAATCTTGTGATGGTGCCCTCATTTCCCTCTTCTCTGTCCCCTACCCACTGGGGTCCCTCCTTGGTGCACATACTGGATCTGTCCATGGGGTGGGATGTTATGAACTGTACCAGAGGTAGCCAGTAATTTTTTTCTTCCTCCGTTGTGTGTTGTTGCTGAGGGGGGTGATGTCTCTGGATATTCTCCTCCACCATGGTTCTTACATTCTTTCCACCCCCTCTTTTGCTCAGTTCCCTGAGTCATGGTGGGTGAGTTTTTTTTTTTTTATGAGAGGAAAGGGTTTATTTCATGTTTACAGAATCCAGGGGAGCACCATCATAGTGGAAGAAGCTGGTTCACTTCATCAAACATCCACAGCAGATAGACGACAGCCGGCACCAGCGAACACAAGCTGTCTCTATACACACACCTACGGGCTGGACTCAAGATCACCCTGCCCCCCAGTTACACACCTCCTCCAGCAGGGTTCTGCCTGCTGGAGACTAAGTAGGAAGCTTAATCAAAAATACATGAGTCTGTGGGGGACACATATTTAAATGGTGGGTGAGTTTTAAGTCTGCTTTATTGTTGAGATCTTAAGTATCTCTGGATTTCTGCTTTGGGTTGTGTTGGGTATTGTTGGTGTCTAAGTATCTCCATTAACCTTTCATGGGTTATCTGACTTGCTGTAGTGATTGGTCTCCTGTTTATCTTGTCACTTTCTCATAAGTTTCATTTAGGCCCTGTGTGATAGGCCAGCGGTGGTTCATCTCCTGCCAGGATGTCAGCCATCATCCCACGTCTTGTTGGTGGAATTGGGTTGTCACCGCTCTCCCTTCTGAAAAACACAAACAATCTCCATCGGAGAGTGAGATCAATATAGGTTAAATGAGATAAACATTGCTATTTTGGCAAGATTCTAATGGGTGTAGCCTCTCTGTAGCTCTCTGGTAGTGGGAATTTCCTCTTCGAGCCTGGGTTCTTGGTCCCCATAGGAAAATGCCATGGATCCCAGTTCCAGTTAAGGGTTCCTTGTCACTGAGTGATCTCCTAACCAATCAGTAAGCCACTGATTATGTTCCTAGGTTTAGTGCCACTATTGCACAGATGAGCATTTTTTGACTTGCTGGTCTCTTCCATATAGCAGTGTGTTCAACATTTTCATGACAACTGTCTACATTGTATATCTGTGGTCTCTGCTTTCTCCAAATATCATTCACCAATTTCCCATGGCAGCTCATGTAATACCTTCTAGTGCTACACATGCTACCATCTGGGAGCTGGTTACCACTCTGGATCTAGCAGGATCTTTTGGTGTTGTTTGATGACATTCTGTGATTTCTTTAGCAATAGGGTCTTACCTTAGTCTTGGGCATTTCTTCAAAAGCTTTGACAGAAGTCTGTCTCATTTTGGGGACCTTGTGGGTTCCTTTGATCAGCAGCTCAGTGTGGGAAGGAACCAATAACCAGGACAGGGAGATGCCATTATTCTTGGGGTTAGGCTTCCTCCCATTGTATTCATGGCCCTTCTTACCTGGTGGTGCTCACAGCTTCCTTAGGATCTTACTATATGAAAGTTAGGATTATGTTTTATGTTGTTGATTCATTATTAGTTTAGTTTATTGTATGAGTCCCCCATCCTCTCATTCCTCCCCTCCAATTCTTCCCATCCCCTTTTACAGTCTCTCAGTTCACTGACAGGTTTTCAGAATGTTCAAGCTTAACCTGGTTAGGAACCACGTATGAAGGAGAATATGTGGCTTTTGACTCTTTGTTCTTGTTTGAGGTCGCTGAGAATGATCTGCTCCAAGTCCGTCCTAAAGTGAAATTTTATGATTCTTATTGAGTGGTGCTTTTAATATAGTGCACAATATGAGATGAGCCATACAGAACTGTTGCCAAAATATGTATTCTTTTCCCAAGAGATTGTTAGCTAACAATCCCTCAACTCTGAGCCCTGTTCTTCATTTTCTGGTCTTCTCTGGGGAAGCAACCATTCCCCTATTGGCAGCTTCTCTTATGGATATACAAAGATACTCACTTCCAACTCCAAAGACGTCTTTGCCTTTAGTTTTTCTAGTATCACTCATTCATATGTCTATGTGATTGATATAGCCCAGTGCTTTTTAGTGATTTTAATCTTTAAGATTTTGGGCACAAGGTTTCATTATGCCCCTGAAGGGTTGAAAATGGTATTATTTAAATTTATTTATTGAATAATAAAAACTGTTGTAATTCAAGAAAATGTGCCAGATTTGGTAGAAGTCTCAATTTAGGCAGACATCATTTCATTTGGTTCTGTTCTCACTGAGGGAGAAACCTGGCTTTTGACCCAGGCAGATCCATTCTTTTCACAGCAGTAGGAATACAGACAGGGCACCTTCTGTGAAAATCACAAGCCTGAGTAATCACATTCTGTGACTAAGTAGAGATTTCACAGGTATAAAAGCTGTGTAGATAATGTTCAGGCTTGTTATATAATCAAAATCACTGGATCCATGAAACTCCTTGGTCCCAAAGAGACTTCCAAATATGGACCTAATAGTGGCACAGGGATGTTGTTGTGTGGATTTTTCCATCTGTCACTCAGCTGTCCTGTCCTGAGATCCACCTCCCTCCCCTGCCCCACTCGCTTCTGTGCACTGTGGTATAGATATACTTTCTGTATGTTGCTTTTGGAGTTCACAAGCTCTAAGGGCTCCTTCTCTCCACGGAAGGTTCTGCTGTGCTTTGTCACGACCCAGAAGATGCTGTGGCTGAGTTACCTGACTCCTCACTAGAGCTTGAAATGTGAGCCACAGCTGTTCTAAGAACTATAAGGAAGAGGAAAGCCAAAAACTATATTTGCTTTCTTTGTTGAAGATGTACTCATGACCATTCAAATAGAAATTCCTTGTTATACATGTATAATTGCTAAAATTCAGTGAGATTTAAAAATTATGAGGAAGTACTTTAATCTTTTAAAAATGAAGTATCATGGAAATCTTTATTATGCTAATGTTGGATATACTAATGCTCATTGGAAGATTAATCCTTGAGTCGGTCCCTATAACCAGATAATGTGTTTTAAATGTGGGAACTTACCATGCAGTGCTTTAAATGACTTGGTAAAACTGAACTATCATTCGTGTATGTAGTAATGCCAGTGCCCTTGAAGCAATGGCACAGAATGACAGATACAGTAGGCATCCATATTTCTGTGGGCACATGTATGTTTCTATGTATAACTCATCTTCTGAGATAGTCTCCTCACTAGCTCCTCTCTAGTCTGCTCTTCTCCCCCTCTGTCACTCCCTGGGGGAAGGTTTTTCTAACACCTTGAGGCACTGGTACTACCCCATCTGCCAGAACAACACTGCTAGGGAGAGGAAGGGAGTCCAGGGGAGGACGCCCAGCAGGCCATTCTTGCAGCAGTTTGAGAATAGGTAGTGAAACAAAGCAGTAGTTGGGCAGAAATTTAAAAAAATTTAAGAAGAAAAATAATATGTGAACACGATTTCTTAAAAGAGAAAAAGTAGCGCCACGCATGTACCTGAGTGATTGCCTAGCATGCAGGGATCCCAGCACAGCATAAACAGGGCACACCTGTAACCCCAGCACTCCAGACGTGGAAGCAGGAGGTCAAGGTCATCCTCAGCTAAATAGTGAGTTTGAGGCCAGCCTGGGGTACATGAGACCGTGTCACAGGCAGGCAGGCAGGCACACTGACTGACCTACCAACCGACTGACAGACTGTATAGTTTGGGGACGCGTTTCCGTCCCCGTCGTAGCCAGCAGGTGGCGATGCCTGATCATAAAGCTCATTTGCTTTGGGTCTGGACAGGTGGTTGGAGGACAGACCATCTCTTGAGTCCCACCGGCCAGGGCAGAGTTTCAGCCCCCTCCAGACTTTTTGTCATTGTTGCTAATATTCTCAGGGAGTTTCTCATTAATTACTCATCAGTTCGGCTCACACTGGTGTAATTTCTTCTCTGTTCTTACCCTTTCCCCTCCTCCAGCACCCAGGTACATCTTCTGGCCAACAATCCCCTGGGGAGCAGACAGCCCCCCCCCCCCCAGGGTAGCAGTCACCCCTCTGGGTGCCATGCTTGGGTCGGAAACAGCTCAGCAGCTCCGCTGAGCTAAGGTAAGGAGCGGCCTCAGGTGCCAGCAGCTTGGATTCAAGCTAGGCTTCTGAAACTTGTACAAAGTCCTCTCCCGAGTTTTGTAGACTGGGAGTAAGTCTCTCCCATCTGTGAGCACTGGACGAGACCAGAGGTCTCCAAGCAATTCTAATTAGTTGTGGATTTCAAAGGCTTGTTTATTAACGACTTTCTTCTCAAAGCCCACCCTTCCCAAGGGTGCTGCACTCCTAAGGAGATTCACAGCCACCCATCCTGTCCAGGTCAGGGCT
>PVHP010043567.1:0-14491 GCA_004024765.1 Zapus hudsonius
GCTCGGAGTGGCAGTGTGCCTACGTGCCCACCTGTGTGGTGAACCACTCCTCCACTTCCCGGCGGTTGGTTTCCACCAGGGCCTCGTACTGGCACCTGGTCTCGTTCAGCACCCGGTTGAGGTCCACGGTGGGAGCAGCGTCCACCTCCACGTTGAGGCGGTCTCCCAGCTGGCAGCGCAGGGTGTTGACTTCCTGGTGGAGGGAAAAGAATGAACCAAAGAACCAAGGAAACTCTTACTATAAATAAGAAGCTCACACGGGGTGAACTTTAAAAAAAAAAAGGAAGAATGTAAATTAGAATCATGTCTATTTTCAAAAAGAAAGTTTGCTGTAAATACTGTTTAAAGGAAGCTTTGGTACTATAACTAAGCATACAATATGGTAAGGTGAAAATTACATTGAAATTAGGAAACCTTAGCAAGGTCCAGTTGATATAAATGACAACTGGTTATTCTCTAAGTCTCTTTCCTCATCTGTATATGGGTATTCTCTTTATTGATTTTTATTGACAATTTTATGCATGCGTATAATTTATTTTGATCATAATCACCTCCTATTGCCTTCTCTTCCCTCCTTTTCCCTTCCTCCCCTTCCACTAAATTCCTTCTTCTCAACCATATGAGGATTCTTGCTTAAATTATATGCCTTGGGACTCTAGGATTCTATCGGTTCCTCTTGATTTTTTTTCCTTGCTAAGTGATAAGCCTAGAATGACAATTGATTACTTTAAATATATAAAGAAATGCAGTTTAATGTTGTCCTCTCATTTTTTTGTCTCCACCTTCATATACTGTTAGAGGAGTTCGTGTGCTCCTCAAGAAAATATCTAACTTCCAAAAAAAAAATCTGTTAGAGACCTATAGCTGATTTCCTAAAGTTTCCTCACTACTGCACTCAGCCATTCCTTGAGTCTTCATTCCTCCCATTTTTCCCATCTATCCATCCATGGATCCATCTCGGAGTCTAGCTGTCTAGGTTTCACGGGGTATAAAAACTTTCTCTCGCCTGGCGTGGTGGCACACACCTTTAATCCCAGCACTCGGGAGGCAGAGGTAAGAGGATCCCCGTGAGTCCAAGGCCACCCTGAGACTACAGAGTGAATTCCAGGTCAGCCTGGGCTAGAAAGAGATCCTACCTCGAAAAAACAAACAAACAAAAAAACCTTTCCCTCTTCTTCCATTCTTTGTCATTACTCTGATTTCTATTCAGAAGACAACAGAACTTACTGAACAGTGGGAAGTGTTTTAAAGATCCTTGTGTGAGCTTTTGACCATACATACATCTGGCCCCATATTCAGAAACAGATCGGCCACACTCCTCCAGGTAAAAGAGCTCAACTTGTGTGCTGTGTCCCTTGTCCCCCAATAATCTCCCAAGTATGTTTTAAGAACCAGCAAAAATTGTTGGATTGGCTTAGCATATCAAGGTCTACTGTGCCCTGCTCAGGAGTCATGGGGTACTCAGGATTATGATGTAGGTGATTGGAGCTTTCTTACCTGCTCGTGGTTCTGCTTGAGACACAGCAGCTCCTCCTTCAGGGACTCCACCTGCGCCTCCAGGTCAGACTTGCACAGGGTCAGCTCATCCAGGATCCTGCGCAGGCCGTTGATGTCCGACTCCACCAGCTGCCGCAGGGACAGCTCGGTCTGATACCTTCACACACAGTCAGAAATCAAAGGATATCAATGAGGGAGATGGCTCCCTGAGCTTTCTTTGCATCACCCAGTCAAATTCATCATATTTTGCGACTTTTTTTAGTTATTTAAAAGAAAAGAATCGCTGTGCAAAGGAGACCTATTTCCTCCCCAGACCTACAGAGAAGGCACTGGATGTGGTTTTATTTATCATGAACCACATTTGTTCCAAGAATCCCATCCACAAGTCACCATCAATGAAGCGTGGCACCTTTGCCCTGGGAAGTACCAAATTAGAAGTCACTTAGAGCCATTAAATTGCCAAAGGTAGATTTCTTAATCTCTCTGAGCCTCATGTGTTAAAAAAAAATAAAGACAAAACTCACACTTCATGGAGGTGGGCTAAAGATGAAGAAAAGATGATGTAGATGAAATCATCTTGTAAACTAGGAGGTCCCACAAAATGCAAAAGATTATGAGTGCAATAATCACACCTAAACATATTGATTCTTTGAAAGAAATGATTCTTCCTCTGATTTCGTTATGATTTAATGACTTCTTGGTGATGACCTCATAGTGACTAATCCGTGTTGTGACCCCAGTGTGAAATTCACTTTTCAACACAGCCTACATGTTGAATTCAAAAAGAGAAAAAAATAAGTTGTTTTTCTAGATTCCTACAAACTAAACTTAAAACACAGGCTCTCAGTCCTCAGTGAAGAGACCTTGGCTTTTACCCTGACTCTAATGCAAGGCACAATCCTCCCGGTGTCTTCTAGAAGCTTCTTCAGGCACAGCCCTAGCACGGGTCATCACTTTATAATGCAACATGTTCCCAGACTCTTCTGGTCTCTAGAAATGTCTTATTTTGGAGAGAGATTGTGCGATGGTTAAGTGTGTTTCCTGGGCAAGCCTGAGGCGACCTGAAACCACCCAAGGTCAAATCTCCAAATCCCATGGATGGCCACTCATCTGTAACCCCAGCAGGGAGTGAACGCCAGGAAATCCCCAAGCTCCCATGTCAGTAAGAAACTCTGGAAAAACAATGGAGTAGGGACACCCAACATTGTGCTTCAACCACTGCAGGCACGTGCCCCCCTTCAGGAGGTGGGTGAGGGCACATATACGTGCATACAGCATACGCACGTCAAATACACCAATTATAATCACAAACATACACACCACTTCATATACACACAAGCTATAGAAATAGATATATTTAAATGAAACAAGGAAGTATCTCACTTGGTCCTGAAGTCATCAGCGGCCAGCTTGGCATTGTCAATCTTCACCACGAGCCTGGCGTTCTCAGACTTGCTGCACAGGATCTGTAGGCAGGATGAATTGTGGCCTAAATTATACGATTTCAGCCACAGTCCTTCCCAGTTGCCTTTGTTCTTTCCAGTTTTTATTTGTGTTCAGAGAACTATCATTTGAAAGCCAGAACCGAACCACTGTGAAATGTGCCCTTCATCGTGAATTCTACTCCTCTCCAATTGCTTCCTGCCCTGTAGGAACTATTTACTGAAGAACCAAGCCACAGGTAGGGGGACCAACCATCCCAGTTTGCTTTGGATGGAGGAGGATCCTGGGATGCTGAAACCAGACAAGCTCCAGGCAAACCAGGATAAGGTAGTTCCCCTCGCCTCACACTGACTTCTCTCCACTCTCCCCCAGCTGTGAACTTGACCACGCTTTGCATGAAGTGTCTTCTTCCACATGGAATGTCCTTAGATGCCCTCAGCCACCTAGAATGTCACCTTGAATAACTCCTATTCCCTCCCTCCCAGCCCCTCCAGAATGCCTTTTCCTCCCTATATTTCTCTGGAAGCACTTCTTATGGCCTTTGCTGGGCTCATTTCCCCCACATCTCTCTGACTTATTACAATGTGAGCTCCTGAGGGGGGAAACGATCTTACTCAACACGCTACCCCCTGCCCCAGCACTGTGCCTAACACTCGCCAACTTTCTTGCATTTATTTTGCCAGAACTATGGGAAAGTAGACAGACAATCCCCTTCAAGAACCAAGGGCTTGTGTAATCTGGTTATAAACTCCCGCTCAACTGGAGAGACTCAAACTTCATCCAAGTGCTGACAATCGGTGACCACATGAGACATTTCTATCACACCCTCCAAGGCTCAGGGGAACATTAGCAAAGAGGGAGCAGAAAGAGTGTAAGAACGAGAGGATGAGAAGTGATTTGGAACACTGCCTTCCAGACACAAAGTGACCAGTGCCTCCATGAACTCACAGTGGCTGTCATTACCCGCACAATATTGGGCCCGTCAACATTTTAACAGGAATGACAAAGGAGAATGCAAAAAAATATATGAAATAGAAGAGAGAGTAGTTGTGAAGAAGGATGGAAGAGGTGGAGAAAGGGGACAATAGAAGACAATGGGCAGCGATTATGATAAAAATATATTATGTACATGTATGGAAATTGTCAATTAAAAGTTAATAAGAACCTCCTCATCTTTCCAACCTCAGACAGATACTGCCTCTTCTGAGGATCCTTCCAAGTTCCATCTTTATATGGACTCTACTTACACCCCACTGCCTTTAGGGTTCTGTCTTGCCAAGCTGTCTTTTGCTACAACCATTATAATTTTCAAATGCTTTAAATGTTTGAAGATTCACCTAGGAAAACTTTAGCCAAGGATGCATAATAGTTTCAAGTGTCATGAGTCTCTGAAAACAAAAATAAAACATCATAATAGATCTGAAAATGAGCTACTCTGGTATTAAGTAAAAAGAAGCATCGGTAGATAGCTATGACTAATTTGGGGCTAATGCTTTCCTTCCCTTCTGGTCATTCTAAAACAGATTTTTTGATTTGGTTTTTCAAGGTAGCATCTTGCTCTTGAAGACTATTTGATGTCCTACCTAAGCTAATGAATTCTATGCCTTTTTCTCAACATTAGCTGTATGCAGCCTTAGATCAATTCAAACTTCTATCGTTTTGGTTTGGATAAATATTTCATTAAACTGACACTGTGGTGCCCACCCCTCACCTTCTGCTGGAGCTCCTCGATGGTCCGGAAGTAGGACTGGTAGGCAGGACACACCAAGGGGTCCTGCTGCTGGTTCCTCTCCTGGATGCGGCACTCCAGCTCCGCGTTCTCCCTCTCCAGCTGCCGCACCTTCTCCAGGTAGCTGGCCAGGCGATCGTTCAGGAACTGCATGGTCTCCTTCTCACTGCCATTGAAGGAGCCCTCGCAGAACCAATTGCAGTTGCCCACGTTGGCAGGGATGTTGCAGGCTCCGGGCAGGGTGCAGCCGTGGCAGCTGGGGGGCACGCAGGGCCTGGAGGAGCAGCTGGTGCGACAGCTCATGGTGGGCAGGAAGCAGTTGTATGGCATGGCGCTGGAGGGAGCAGAGCTCTTGGAGTCAATGTCAAGTCCTGATCCCTTGTCTCTGGTGTAGGCTCTGGGCCTCTCCAGGCCTTTATATGGTGCCGTCATGGGTGTGGTGACCACATAGAGCATTCCCCCCTTTTGCCCTCATTACCAGTTTTTCCATCTGTCATTTAGCCACCTCACAAGAGTCCTTTAGCTCATAAAAGGTTTTGCTTTGGCTTCCTGCTAGGTCAGGACTCTTCACCCATAATGCTTCATGGTTTACCTTCAAAGTAACCAATTTGTCAACAACAGCACTTATTTCACTGGGCATGTCTCCCAGAGTAGAGAGGACTCGTGATCTCTAAACAAGGGGAAAAAATATATGTCTTATTCAGCTCATATCCAGTGGACACTCTGTGGAGAAAACACCGGGCAAGGACCCTTCTAGAAACCAGACAGTTTAGGAGAGAACCCCAGAGGCTGGAATCAGAAAAGACAAGGCCATCCAACTCAATGACACCTCGCCACGCCATCCAGTCTGGTGGAGACAGCTCTGTCCTCTTCCTATAGAGCTGCAGGAAGCTTCCAGCCTCCGCTCCTATTCAGTCCTCACAAGAACTTTAAGAAAGCTAAAAAATTGGAAGCACCTACTATGTATGAGCTGCTATATCATTTGCCAGTACACAGTGTGACTCTATGGGCGATGGATCCTGCTTGCTGAGCACTCACCTTGAACCAGGCACGGTGCTTGGCACCTCACATACTTGATCTCCTTCGGGACTCGAGAAACCCTGTAAGAGTTTGCAGCATGGGCTCTGAGAGATTTCAAACCCAGATCAAACATAGATTTCTGTGATTCCGATGGCCATGTCTCTCTAACGCATGGTATTCTCTCTCCCTTCCGGTTTATTTCACCATAAGATGTAGCACTGTGGAAATGGGTTGAGCTCAGTCATGACTAAATAATGTTCCCTTCAAACTTAGAATGAACCAAGAAACAAGCCTGTTCTTCTCTATTAAAAAACCAAGCCGGGCTGGAGAGATGGCTCAACAGTTAGGGATCTTGCCTTTAATGCCTTAAATGACCTGAGTTCAACTCCCCAGTACCCACATAAGGCCAGATGCACAAAGTGGCACATGCATCTGGAGTTCATTGCAAAGGCTATAGGCCCTGGTGCACCCATTCTCTCTCTCTCTCTCTCTCTCTCTCTCTCTCTCTCTCTCTCTCTCTCTCTCTCTCTCTCTGTCTCTCTTGAAAAAAAAAAGTAATTTCTAGGTTGAAAAGAAGGAAATCCCTAATTAATCTGATGTAGAAATCGTTAATTCTAGTTCTCCAAAAGACATGGTCCCTCAACACCACCACATTTCACATGCTCTGGTGCCGTCTCGTGGCCATAGCCCATTTGGGCTAATAGATCTTCTGCCCCATACGATGATGTGGAGCCTTGATCACTCAATGATCCAAATACAAAAGGAATTTTTACGTAGTTCGTGTTGGAAACCATATCCTAATTCCTACCAGATTCTCTGCGTGATCAGCCTTTCTTCAACGTAGCCCTGCAAACTGGCCAATTCTGCATATCTGAGGCTTCATTTCTTTTTGGAAGCAGCTAGATGTCAAGTGGAACCAAGCCTACTGTGTAAGGTAAACAACCAAGCTGAGCAACCTCTTCCATGGGTCAGAAATGAGAGTCAACTAGAAAATAATCACATGCATTGTGTAGGGGAGTGATTCTGAAGGTCATTTCCAAGAAAGAGCTCTAAGGATGCTTCCAGAAAGACAAGAAGCTTTAGAGCAACTATGTGGTCTTGCAGAGCTTCTTCATCGAAGATTCTGACGCCCTCCCCCATGGTCACTGTGCACAACTCTCTGTCCCTCCTGTGTGACTCTCTACTTTGAGAATAAGATCCCGCCATCAGTGAGATGTGGAATGGGTGTATTCACTGAAAATCAGTTCCAAACTGATCAAAGCCCTATTGAATAAGATCAAATAATTCAATAAATAACTGAATCCATTCATTTTCTCTAATTACTTTCCATTCCTCTCCCTTGTTCTGTGTACCAAACTTCAAAAGAGAAAAACCCCAGACAATGACACTTTTTAAAGAATAAAAAAAAGCACAGTGTGTCCTAGAATGGACAATATCTTCATGAAGATTTGAATAACCGCTGCCAAGGTTTCCACAGTGAAATAGTCCAAGGGAAAGTATCCTATGCCTTCAAAATTGTAGATTTGAGGGGCTGGAGAGATAGCGCAGCAGCTAAAGACACTTGACTCCCCAGTACATGCATAAAGCCAGATGCACAAAATGGTACATGTGTCTGGAGTTTCTTTTCAGTGGCAGGAGGCCTTGGTGCACCCATTCTTTCTGTCTCTTCTTGAAAATAAATAAATAAAATATTTTTTTAAAAAATATAGACTAGAGTTATAAAACAAGTACTATTTCCACATCTTGTATAGAAGTAACTATTACGTATCAGTGAATGGGTGACAGGACTTGCATATGGTAAGGAAAGAGAGACACTTCAATTTGATTCCTAAGAATTCTTAGAGTCCACTGTTTTGTTTTGTTTTTTCATTTCATTTATCATGGATTCCATAAATGATGATATTGTCTCTGGCAGGGTGACCCTTCTATAAACATGATGACCAAATGAAATCCTAACAATCAGAAAGGTTTTATAGCTCCCTGTGTAATTGTGCCAGACGCTGTGGTTGAGGCTTCTAGTCTCAAGATGTGAGCAAAACTGCATTTGAGGTTTAAGGATACTGTTTATGACAGAAGCCAAGGCTGTTTCCACGTGAAAGGTCACACCCAGACTCAACAGTAGTGCTTAACCACGGCGTGAAGTCAGGACAGATCTTTTGCTGGGGACACCCTCCCTGTGACAAGACTTGAAAGTCGTGAGGGAGCCACCCTCCTCCTCCTAAAGCCATGTCTTCATTATGTCTAGGGCCCTGCGCTGGAAACTCTCCTCATCCCTTAGAAATTAAAAGTGATATATTGGGCTACTCACGGATTCATCATGCATTAATATAGACAGATGGTAAGGAGAGGTCAAGAGCGGAATCACTGGGCTCATGCAAAACAAGAAGATGGTCTCATGCCAAAAAGGAGTCTCGGAGGCAATTAGAAAAACACAGTCTATGGTCTTGTCTGATTTCAGAAGCTGAGCAGGGTCGGGCCTGGTTAATACCTGGATGTGAGAAAAGCACAAAACAGTACCTATCATGGGGCCTCCGGGGCCACCTTGCTATAATAGCCCAATCGTAATTACCTGCAAGAGCAGCTGTAAGACCATTTCAGGCTATTTCATAAAGGCGATGAGTGATATTTCATCAATCCTCCAGCCTCGCTACACCGAGTGAGGGAAGAAATGGTGGTGGTAAGACAGTGTGTGTTACCCAGCTTTCCATTACTGTAGCAAAATATCTGAGACAGTCAACTTTTGAAGAGGGTTAGGTTTTTTCTGACTCAGCAGTTTGGAAGCACTAGTCCACAAGACCCCATTGCTTTGGACCTGTGTTAAGGACCACATCATGGCAGGGGCACATGAAAGAGCAAAACTTCCTACTTTGTGACCAAGAAGTAAAAGAGAACAAGAAAGAGGCAGCGCTCCCACAACCCCCTTCAGAGAACAAACCCTATGACCCAAAATCCTCCCATTAGACCCCATTTCTTAAAGTTTCCATTACCTTCCCAGGGGGCCAAAACCTAAACACATGGACTTTGGGGGAACGCCTGAGATCCAAACTCTGACAGATGACCTGATCAAAGACTGATGTGGATACCCGAAAAAGGCCACAAAGCCTCTCCAGACCTGTCATTGGTTCCCTGACATTCAGTGCTAAACTTCCAATGGGAACAGGGTCAAGTCAACCATGTTGATTTTAACTCCACTATCTTGCTAGAAGAATGGGAAGCAACCTATGATGATATAAGTTAACGCTTTTAGTCTTCCTGGGATATCTGGATTCAAGGACCACTCAGAGGAGGAATTAAGACAAGATTGCATAGACTTTTCTGTAGATCAAGGGAAAGAATAGATGCAAAAATATCATTTTTAGAAGTATAGAAGACAGTGTTCTGGGGGGGAGTGGAGATGACCTGAGTTCTGATCTGCAGCATCAACGTAAATACTGGGTGGGTGGGAGGCTCACCTGCAATCCCAGTGTTCATGGGATAGAGTATTTCTAGGGCAAGCCAGTCATCTAGACTTGCCAAATCAGTGAGCCCTGGGTTCAAACCACAGAGCCTCTCTCAATAAATAAAGTGGAGAGTAATTGAAGAAGACACTTCCTTCAACCTCTGGCCTCCACACAAACATGTGCACCCACATACATGCAAACATGCATGAAAGCCAGACACATGTATAGGTGAAACAACAAACAAGTACCAAGGATAAAGTAAGTGCCGGGCTTTGTAGAAGGGGGTTGTGGTGAACTTTTGTGTTCTGTGTCTATGAGTTGATCATTTAAGAGACCCATGGAGAAACTACTAGAATACAGGTTCATCCCCCAGCATCCCACAGACCATATCATTCCAGTCACCAGTCCTATACCCAGTCTGGTTTTCATCTTCCTTGACCTGGATTCTACTAACTTCCCCCTCATGGAAGCTCTGTGGTCTTTTGGTCCACGGTTCCCCCATTTCCCTCTCCAACAGCTGCTATACCCCAACATCATGCTTATCCTCACAGGCCAGAAAATCGAAGGATGAACCTCATGTGAGGAACTTTGGAGAACTCCAGGTCAGCTCTTTTGTTTCTGTCAGTGGTTCCCCAAGACTCTTCTGGAATCTACTGTTTTCCCTTCTAACCTTCTAACCTCTCACAGATATGACCACCATCTTTACCTTTCTCTCTAACATCTCCTTCAAACCCAGCCATTCTCCTAAAGCTTTCTATTCTAGAGACCAACTATTGTTGCATTTTCTAAGGCTCAAAGACATCAGACCCGTAGCAGGTGTTTATGACAGGTAATTTTATGTGTCAACTTGGCTAGGCTAAGGTATGTACAGACAGCTGGTAAACACTACTTCTGGGTGGATCTGTGAGACTATGTCTGGAAGAAATTACATTTGATGATCATCTTTGCCAGTGTGGTGGGCATCCTCTAATCCACTGAGGGTTGGGAGAATAAAAGGGCATAATAAGTCAGTGTGAATCACTCTCTTTGTTTAAAAAATCTATCTATCTATCTATCTATCTATCTATCTATCTATTTATTTATTTATTTATTTATTTATTTATTTATTTATTTATTTATTTATTTATTTATTTGAGAGGGTGTGTGAAAGAGAAAGAGGTAGACAGAGAGAGAGAATGGGTGCACCAGGGCCTCCAGCCACTGCAAACGAACTCCACACACATGCGCCACCCTGTTTATCTGGCTTTACGTGGGTACTAGGGAATTGAACTTGGATCCTTCTGCTTTGCAGGCAAATGCCTTAACCATGAGGCCATCTCTCCAGCCCACAATCCACTTTTGAGCTAGGACATGTATCTAATCCTGCTCCCTGACATTGTGTCTTTAATGCATTCCATTTGCTCTCCTGGTTCTCAGGCCTTTAGGCTTAGAATAGAATTGGACCATTGTCTTTGTTGAGTCACCAACTTGCAGATAACAGATTATGGAATTTCCCAGTCTTCATGATGACATGAGCCAGTTCTACATCATAAACCCTTAAATGGTGTTCCTCTGTCCTTCTCCACTCAGCTCAACTAGCTTCCGGGACTCGTTATAACTCAGGCTATACACAGCTGCCAGATATATCCCTTGACAGCCTTCCTTGTAAGAAAATCTTGGAGAGAACCATTCAAGGCACCATTAGATGTGTTCTTACCTAACTACTTTGTGGTTTTACCTTTCACTACCACATTTACTATCTGTTCTGAGTTAGGAATTGAATGATCAACCTCTAAATACGTCTCCTGATTCCTCATCTCCTTACTAAGCCAGATTCATGCTTGGAAAAAACTTTCTCCCTTTTCAGAATTAAGCACAAGCATCTAACCAAACAAGTCCCATCAAATTTTATTTCAGAATTATGCTAATATCAACAGAGTTGATTGAAGTCAGAACTACAGGAGGTATATAAAGTTTTAATAACTTTATCATAATCCTCATTAATGTTACTCTGCCTTAATGGCTCACAGTATCCCATGGTTTATACTACACTCTAATTGGTTCAGAGGTTATCTCTGATGAAGGATCTGAAGTCAGCAAGACAAGAAGACAAATTTTATATGAACTGAAGATGTTTTAAAAGCCCTGATCAAGTGCTACCTTAATTGCCTTGGAGTATCTTATTAGCACCCTCTCATATCTCTGAAATTTGTTCTTTTTCATTCATACTTTCCTTGAACCACCCTGCTGTGTGACTGTCTCTTTGTCTTAAGTATTCTGGGTGGAAATCTCTCAGTGGACCAGGAGCAGGGCTCAATTACCTGTGCTCCTCATTCCTCCACATAGTGCCTGAAACACATAATAGGTAATTGATTGTGTTTGTGTCAATCAGAGACAACTAATTAAATATATGATTGTGATTGTGGTTTATAGACTTGGTAACTTTAAAAAAATTCAAAGATGATGCAAGAGTGTGGGTGCAGAAGAGTTACTGTTTCCTGGGCTAGAGAGATGGCTCAGTGGTTAGATGTGCTTCCTGCTCAAACGTAAGGGCTAAGGGGGCCTGAGACGACTGGATCCCTAGTAAAACAGCTGGGTGTGGCACACCTGCCTGTAACCCCAGTCCTGCAGGGGAGCAAATCCCTAACAATATATGGAACCCCAGAAGACCCCAGCTCCAAACCAGAAACTGCTGAAAAAGTGAAGGAATGGGACAATGGTTGTTCTCCTCTGGCTACTCCCAGTGAGCAGCCCCACCACAGACAAGGGTTTGGGGCACCGAAGGACACATGAACATGCATGCACCACACCACACCACACATACAAGCCTGCACACAAGTGAAAAGTATTTTTTAAAGAGTAAAAGAAGTATTGTTTGTTGGGGAAATATTTCATAAACATTGACCTTTCTTGAATTGTAGGAAAGGAAATGACAGATTTTCTGAAGAAATATTATAGAATTGAGCAGACTTAGAGGAAGGAATAAAATAAGGGAAGGGAGAAAGAAAGAAAGAAAGAGAGAGAGAGTTGGCTACATTTTCAGGGTCTTTTGTGTGTGTGTGTGTGTGTGTGTGTGAGAGAGAGAGAGAGAGAGGGGGGGGGGGCATGTGTTTCACACACATGTCTGCAGATGTGCTCACAGAGGCCAGAACCACTGGAACCAACTTTGGGGGTCGATGGGAGAGGAAATTGGAAATTGCAGAGGCACACCCTGGCAAGACAGAAAGATAATATGATCCGGGGCTTCCTTCCTCTACAACTTCGCCCTGCTTGCAGCGAATTATGCAAGTAATGCAGCCAGCTCCCCTAGAATGGCTTTCTCTGCATTTCTGCAAGCTTGTCTGTGGCCTGCATATTTCCCTAGACACATCCATAAAAGCACAAACCCACCAGGATTCAAGGGCTAGGGAAATGTGGATTGCTAGCTCTCCCCTACACCTGAGTAATAAATTTTGAGTTCTCCACCTCTCTGAGTGGCGCTTGGTTTTCTCACTGACTCAAACCCAAATTTCTGCAACAGGTGGACTGATGTTAAATGGAACTGTTCTGTGAGCCACTGAAAACCTGGAACTTGAGCTGAGGCTGGGAGTCATCGACAGAGGGGCACTAGTTCTCCAGGAACAAGGTGTTAGGAGAAAAACAGAGGACAGAGGAACTGTCCCCCTACTTGGGACAAAAAGAGAAAACAAAGGACAGCATTGCAGAGGTGAACAGAGCTGTGACAAGTGGCCTAGGGTCTGTGGAAACCAATGGAGGTGCGTTTCAGGCGTCTGTGTCGGTGAGGTCGTGCACCAGAGGAAAGGGTTGCTGCTAAAAGCTGGAGTTAAGGTAATTTAGGAAAAGCAAGTCTAATGAGGGTAACAGTGAGAGCTGACACTGATATTTGGGGAGGATTCTCCGAATAACCAAGGCACTGTAGCCACAGCCAGATGGGTATAAGCATTGATGACCGAGTTTCCTGTAAGGACCACCCTTGGTGAGAGCCTCCCAGAGGACACCCCTCCTTCTCCATCAGTTTCCAGGGTCATCCTGTTAGTGTGGGGTAGTTTAATGAGCCAGCCATGAACACTTTACAAAGCATGAATGTGAGTAAGAGACACCTTTACTATGCCAGAGAAATAAAGTTTATTGGGAAGTAAATAAAGCAGTATCCTTGCATTCCAGAGAATTCCAGAGATGAAAGGAAAGCGGGAAATGGCTACGCGTACAGGAAATGCCCTAAAGTAACACCCAGAGCTCAGATTACAGAGAGCTGAACACCTTCAGGAACAAATATGCAATCCTCAACAGAAGGCGTTTTCCAGATGTTAGAAGTTGTCAATGTGTGTCTTTGCTTGGCTCTGGGATGTACATCAGTGTCTAGAAATCAGTTGGCATGAAATTTCTTAATGGCAACTGAGTCCTGGCCAAGGAAGGACCTGAGGATCATTCCTGTGTTTGATCTAAACGGCTTCATTGACGTGTTGGAAGAGGAGACAAGTTGGTCCATTAACAACAGCGGCCACAGGAGCTCCCAGTAGCATTGGTGGTGGCACATGGGTTACAGGGGAGTCTGGAGAGACACAGAGATTTACAATGGATTGAGTGAGGAGGAGAGAGAACCCCGAGGTGCACATAACACCTGTACTTACCCAGACAACCTATGAATAAGCAGTGGTTGGAATGGGTTGGAAAAATTTTTTCATTATAAGTCAACCCTTTTCCTTCCCAGAATGCCATATGCAGAAATTAGAAAAAAATACATATTACTTTTATTTTGGTTTTTCAAGATAGGGTCTCGTTCTAGCCCAGGCTGATGTGGAATTCACTATGTAGTCTTAGGGTGGCCTCAAACTCACTTTGATCCTCCTACCTCTGCCTCCCTGGTGCTGGGATTAAAGGCATGAGCCACCATGACTGGTGAGATTAGAAAATTTTTATTTTGAAAATAGTATCTCATGTTCATGAGTTCGCATGCAGTAAAGCAGGATCTGCCTTGGCCAACAGATAAAGTAGTGAGTGTCCACTGGTAGCCTCTAGATCCACGGGCAGCTGTTCTCCTAGGCCCAGCCACACTTACTAATCTAACACAGATCACTGGTCACTAGTGGTCTAGGGGAGAGTTATAAATATAAACACCGTCTATATAATCCCATGTCTTATACCCCCATAGACACAACCTCAGAAACCCTCGGCCGCACACTCACTTGCAGTCCTCGCTCTCCAGGAGGCCCCTGTACGTGTTGATCTCACACTCCAGCCGGGCCCGCACGTCCAGCAGCACCTGGTACTCCTGGTTCTGACGCTCCAGGTCAGCCCGGATCTCCGACAGCTGGGACTCCACGTTGGTGATCAGGCACTGAACCTGGGACAGCTGGGAGCTGTAGCGGGCCTCGCTCTCTGT
>PVHP010043568.1:0-14477 GCA_004024765.1 Zapus hudsonius
TGAATGAATGGGGTGCTCCTGGGTCTCCAGCCACTGCAAAGGGACTACTGACGCGTGTGCCATCTTGTGCATCTGGCTTTAGTGGACACTGGGGAATTGAGCCGGGGTCCCTAGGCGAGAGAGAAAGAGGAGAGAGAGAGGAGAGAGAGAGGGAGGAGAGAGAGGATAGAGAGAGAGAGAGGGAGGAGAGAGGATAGAGGGAGGAGAGAGAGGATAGAGAGAGGGAGGAGGAAGAGAGGGGAGAGAGGAGAGAGAGAGGGGAGAAAGGAGAGAGAGAGGACAGAGGGGAGAGAGGAGAGAGAGAGGAAAGAGAGGGGAGAGGAGAGAGAGAGGAGAGAGAGAAGAGAGAGCCCCTTTTTGTTTTTTTTTGGAAAAAATATCCACCATATGGAGCATTAGCATACCTGTCTGTGAACACAGCCAGTGCGGGCCCCTCAGTGTTGGGAGGGGAGCCCCAATAGCACAGGACGGGGTTCATAGGACGGGGTTCACAGGACGGGGCTCACAGGATGGGGCTCACAGGACGGGGTTCACAGGACGGGGTTCACAGGATGGGGTTCATAGGACGGGGTTCACAGGACAGGGTTCACAGGACAGGGTTCATAGGATGGTATTCTGTTTGTTAATTTAACAATTTGTTGAACATCCACTGTCCACCTAACACTGGGCTAGGCTCAGACATCAGTGAACAAAGTGGTGACTTCCTGCATTGTGGGGGCATTCCAACGACAAGGAGCTTAGTCAGGGACTCCTGCCAGGAACCAAGACCTGTCCTGGAGCCTCCTAGCCAAGGACACCCAGGAGCATGAGGGATAACACCTGGGCAGGGATCCTCAGAGCCAGAAGGGTAAGACTCTCATCTAAGCCTCACACTCTCAAAGATGTCCCCAGGACCCACCCCTGCTAAAGCTCACGCAGGGGTCTCTGCCAGGAGGAGACTCCCTCTGGGGGACGGAATGCAGGAGGTGGGGGTCAGACATAACCCTCACCTCACCAGCATCCCTCCCTTAGGCCTTCCTCAGGCTTAAAAGGAGCCTCATGACACCCCTCCTCCAGAGGGGGACCTCACGCTTGGCCCAGACCCCGTAACTCTCACCCATTACAGCTGGGAGCCCCAGGACACAGATTATTTCATCCATTGGTTTTTTGTTTGTTTGTTTGTTTTTGTGGTGCTGAGGACCAAACCCAGGGCCTTGTGCTTGCTAGGCAAGCGCTCATCCACTGAGCTAAATCCCCAATCCCAGGACACAGATTATTTCAGAACGAGATAAATAATGGCAAAGGAAGTGAGTCCAGTGGACCCTCTTTCAGGACCCTTGAGTTGAGACCTCAATGACATCCTGTGCCAGGAAGAGAGCACTGGACAAAGGCCATGGCAAGTGCAAAGATCCTGGGGCAGGAACAAACTTGGAGCATTTCAGAAACCATGAGGAGAGAGGAAGACCAGAGACAGAGGCCTCAGTAAGATCTTGAGTCCGATCCCTAGTGTAGTGGTGAACTCCTGGGAGATCTCAACATAAAAAGATATGATCTGTGTGCTTTGGGGAGGCGCTGGCTGTCTCCTTCCCACTTGGCAACGATGGGGTAGAAGCCAATAAGCCTCCTTTCTGTGCTCAGTGCTAAGGGTGGGCTCATTAGTTCTGTTCCTGTCTCTAGGGAGTTGCTGGGTGACGGGTGAACACAGCTCTGGGGCATAAATCTCAAATGCCTGGTTGATCCTGTATGAGTTTCCTACTGGGTCCTAACAAATGATCATGAACCAGGGGCTTCAAAGAGCAGACATGATCGCTCTTAGTTCCCAAGGCCAGAAGTCCAAAGTCAAAGTCATCAGCAGTCTGGGCCTCCTCCAAAGCTCCCAGGAAAGACCCTTCCTGCTTCCCCCTACCCTATGGGATCAGAGGTTCCAGAGCTGGCAAAGGCATGGTTTCAGTCACTGCCACGGTTTAATATGACCTAGCCCTCAAATCCATGTGGACACTTGTCATTAGATTTGTTTGTTTGTTTGTTTGTTTGTTTTTCGAGGTAGGGTCTCGCTCTGGCCCAGGCTGACTTGGAATTCACTATGTAGTCTCAGGGTGGCCTTGAACTCACAGTGATCCTCCTACCTCTGCCTCCTGAGTGCTGGGATTAAAGGTGTGCGCCACCACACCCGGCTAGATTTAAGACCCACCTGGGTAACCCAGGTCTGTCTCGATGAAGATTTGTAACTTCAGCAGGGCATGGCGGAGCATGCAAGAAAGTAATCCTCACACTTGGGAAGCGAGGCAGGAGGATGGCCAAGAGTTCAAAGTCATCTTGGGCTACATAGTAAGTTTGAGACTAGCCTGGGCTACAGTGAGACCCTGTCTCAAAAAAAAAAAAAAGAAAAGAAAAAGAAGAAGGTTGTGATGATAGGAAAAAGAAAGAAGCTGGAGAGATGGCTCAGTGGTCAAAGATGCTTGCTTGCAAAGCCGGACAGCTGGGGTTCAGTTACCCAATACCCATGCAAAGTGCATCTGGAGTTAGGAAAGAAAGGAAAGATCCTAATTTAGGGCTGGGGATGTAGCTTTCTCTGTTGGTAGTGTGCGCAGGACCCTGGGTTTGATTCCCAGCACCATACAAAACCAGGTGTGCTTTAATCCCAGCACTAGGGAGGTAGCTCAGTGTCATACTTGGCTACATGGTGAGTTGGAGACCAACCTAGACTACATGAGACCCTGTGTCTCACAAAAGAGAGAAAAGAAAAGGAAGGAGAGAGGGAGAACCCATAACTTAAGTACATCTTCAAAGAGACTTTAACCAAAAAAAGTCAGTTTCTGGGAATAGGTTATGACCCGCACTTTTGAGGATCCACCCTTCCCTCACCTCACTACAGAAAGTAAGTACTGCAAGGAACACGGGAAAGAGAGGCTGGCCAGAGAAGGAAGAGGGGAAGGGTTTTCGTGGAACATTCCAGTAGAGACAGTGTTTGGGCACGGTGCCTAGTGTGCAGTCTGACATCTGTTCTCCACTCGGGCACTGAGTATACGGCCTGTGTGCCGCCATGGGGTGCTCAGGATCCAGCGATGAGCGGGACTTATGCTCTGTGCCCTGGCAAGGCCCCATCTAGTCCTGGCCAGCACACAGTAAGGTTCCCCCAAACTCATCTCCTTTCCTTCTGAGTGCCTTACTCTGCTTTCAGCAAGAAGACACGCTGCCTAGTGTGCATAATTAAGTCCCAGTAACATGGACTGCAGGGGATCTGAGATCCAGAAGCCTGAGGGGCCCCAGGGGCTCCCCAGAAGAGATACAACTGAGCCGATGGGTTAGATTCAGGGGGAGGTGTGTGGGCTCCAAAGAGACCAAGAAGATGGCATGGCTGAGGCAGAGCTTGCGGGCTGGCAAAGACTCAGGGAGGCTAGCCAGGGGTTGGCGTGACCCGATTTCAGTAAGAGTGAACAATTCTTGGGAATGTTTCAAACAAAACAAATATAATCCTCCCTCCTTTTATATAGCAGCTGTTTAAAAAAACTAATCTGTGTATATTAATACTCTGCAAAAGAGACACTGTTTGTATGCAAAACAGACTTGTGGCTTTACTGTCATTTAAAAGCAGGTTTGTACCTTCACCAATGTGAGTTTCTAGTGGGATTGGGCCTGCCTGCACTTGAGGCTTGGAGTCTGGTGCCCCCAGGGTAGGGGAGACTCCAGGGTGGTCCCCAGGGGTCTCACCCACACCCTCTACTTGCAGGGGAACCCCCAGGGTAGTCCAAGGGTCTCACCCTTGCCCTCTGCTTGAGGGGAACCCTCAGGGTGGTCCCCAGGGGTCTCACCTTCACCCTCTGCTTGAGGGGAACCCTCAGGGTGGTCCCCAGGGGTCTCACCTTTACCCTCTGCTTGCAGGGGAACCCCCCAAGGTGGCCCTCAGGGGTCTCACCCACACCCTCTGCTTACAGGGGAACCCCCAGGGTAGTCCAGGGGTCTCACCCTTGCCCTTTGCTTGCAGGGAACTCCCAGGGTGGTCCAGGGGGGTCTCACCTTTGCCCTCTGCTTGCAGAGGAACCCCCAAGGTGGCCCCCAGGGGTCTTACCCTCACCCTCTACTTGCAGGGGAAACCCCAATGTGGTCCAGGGGTCTCACCCATACCCTCTACTTGCAGGGGAACCCCCAGGGTAGTCCAAGGGTCTCACCTTTGCCCTCTGCTTGCAGGTTCCATGCAGGTGATGAACAAGACCAGACGCATCATGGAGCAGGGCGGGGCACACTTCGTCAACGCCTTCGTGACCACGCCCATGTGCTGCCCCTCTCGCTCCTCCATCCTCACGGGCAAGTATGTCCACAACCACAACACCTACACCAACAACGAGAACTGCTCCTCGCCCTCCTGGCAGGCCCAGCACGAGAGCCGCACCTTCGCCGTGTACCTCAACAGCACCGGCTACCGGACAGGTGAGGAGGATGAGGGCCCACCCTGCGCAGAACTGCAGGGATTTCTATGCATAGAATACAGAAAATTCAAATTTGTCTGCAGAGGAGATAGAAAGTGACCTTTTCAAAGAAATCTGAGTTTCAAAACAAAAAAACGGGAGTCGATTTAAAATATGAATTATATTACATGGAGGCCAAAAATAATTATTGCTGTGTGAATTTGTGTTTGCTGTTAACTTATTAAGGTCATCAGAGACTGTTGTATTGACCGAGGCTATTAGTATAGGAGAAGTTTCCAGAATATTGGGGTTGGAGAGAAGCAGTGTGTGGGACTTGGCCATTCTGTGTAGGAGTAGCCACGATGACGAAGGGGTTGCCATGGTGATGGACCTTTGTCCCCACTTGACGCCTATGAGCAGTGGCCAGGGTGTCCTGATGCCTTCCTGGCAGAGGCACTGTGGTGTGTTCTGAAGGTCCCTCTGCCAGGCTGGTGCGTGAGAGAGATGGAGACACACTCCACCCCAGTCACTTCACCATTGCAAAATCCTTCAATCAACTCATTGAACTTGCTCGAATTTAAAAAACAAACTCTCCCACCTTGGCACGGGAGCAGAAGCAGTTGTGAAACTAGATTTCGTGGCTCAAATGTTGCAACCCCAGGAACTTGCCTCCAAGTGACAAGGCATTGTTTCTGGTGGGAGGGACGTGAGGGATGGGCATCGCCTTTGACTGGACCCGCAGCCTCTCAGATGCCAGGTGGGGCCTATGGGTGCTGTTTATTCCCCTTAAGCTCCTCCCACCATCAGAAGCATGGAATGTGGGTCCAGCTGCAGGAACTGGGAAGACCCAGCTCCTCAGCCCCTGGCAGGTCATCGTGCAAGAGGGTGTGTGTGGATGCAGACCCTGACAGTCTGGGGTCTCAGGAGAAGGTGTGCGTCACAGGTCACCATGGGCCAACAACACCTTAGATGATTAGCAGACCTGCAAGGTCACTGGGGAAGGAGAACAAGGGAGACCAGAGCACAGCAGGGGCTTTCACTGAAGAGAGCTCCTGCCACTCAGGCCAGAAGTGACAGACAGCCATATCTGCTCAGAGCTGTGGCCCTCAGGAATTTCTACATCTCAATTGTCGACTGAATTCTGATCTTGAAGAATGTGGCAAAACTCAATTTCTTTTTCCCATTTTATCCACTGAGCCATCTCAGTTCTATTTTTTTTTTGTAGCTCCTTTAAAAATCATTTTCATTTTTGACATTTTCATATATGTATAACATGTGTTTTGATATTCTCCCCTCCAGTTACCCTCCCTGATCCCCTCCTCCCCCCATTAACACCCTTCTTTCCCATAATCCATCTCACTTTCAGGCCTCCTAGGGTCTCACTCTAGCCCAGGCTGACCTGAAATTCACTATGTAGTCTTAGGCTGGCCTCGAACTCAGGGTGATTCTCCTACCTCTGCCTCCCAAGTGCTGGGATTAAAGGCATGCGCCACCACGCCTGGCTTCATGCCTTTTTTTTTAACCCATTGAGTTAAACTAGGGCTACTGGCATGAGCATACTGTGGGATGGGGTACCTTACCAGCACCCCACCACTGGTGAACTTGACTCCCCATCTCTCAGCAGCCATGAGCTGCCTTTAGGTCATCTGGGAGGTGCAGCCTCTCATCATGGATGGCCAAGTACTGACACGTTCAGTTTTGCCCAGGAAACCACAGCTGCTGTGGGTTCGGGACTGTAACAGCCATGTCCTACCCAGATGGCACGTATGGCAGCCTTCCTCCCCATCCTTCCGCCCCCTCTTCTTCGAGGTTCCCTGAGCTTTGAAAGAAGTGGTTTAGACGTCATCGCTATTCTCAACAGTTTTCCAGCGATGCGCTTCTACCCATCACAGCAAGAAAGCTCTGTGAGCAAGGCTTCAGGCAGCGCTGATCTGTGGGAACAAATAGAGATATTCAGGAGGCAGCCTGGCACGCCGTGAGTGTAGCAGGATCCCTGCTAGGGCCAAGTTTACAGTACCAGGCGTGAATCCCAGTTAGAAAGGAGTCATTGACCTCCATAACATTCGTGCCACCATTGCATTGTGGGTCTATCTTGCCTAACAGGTCAGTTGTAGAATACACTGGGTCTACAGCTATGTAGGACTTAGGGAGGCCTGTCTCCTTCTGCAGCTTACATAGCACCGATGAAAAAAGCTGTGTGGCAGGGAGGAAATTTCCAGTCAGCTTCAGCTTGGTTTTCCTGTGCGCTGCAACAGAAATGTGTGTTGTCTTCAGCAATAAGGACTTACCATCTGGTTTTGGTTGGCAACCAAGAACGATGGCCTATATTGCTTTCGGGACCTTGACCAACAACTGATTGGGAGGCATCTCATCCCTGATACTGGAATTTATAATTAAAAACCTATGGCTTCTGAGAGCAGCTTTAACTACCCACATAGGAGACCTGTGTTTGAACACTTTTAAAAATAAATTTCTATTTTAATTGGCTTACCAAGTAGAAGGTTTCTATGTAGCTTATTCCCATATCATTAGTGTTGAATTGTCCCCTGACCATTCCTTTCTCAAGTGCCAAATTTGAAAATGCTTTTATTTTCTGTGATATCCCACACTTTTTTTTTCCAAAAGAGGGTCTTATGTAGCCCAGGCTAGCCGCTTAACTCTTGGTAGCCAAGAATGACCATCCACTTCTGGTCCTCCTGCCTCGACCCTGAGTGCTAGGGTTAGAGGTGTATGTCGCCATGAACAGTGTATGCAGAGCTGGGGATTGAACCCAGAACTTCCACATGCGAGGCAAGATTCTACCCACTGAACCCCAGCCCCAACCTTCACCCCACACTAGTTAACAAAGGCTCAGCTCTAACTGTGATTTATAGGTTGTCGTGTGAAGCACACATATAAAGTGTCTGTTGGAAAAAAAATGTCATTTGTCTAGCAAATTTCAGGCAATGTGACAGCACCTCCATCCACCTCAACAGGCCCACGGAGGCCATCTATGCCAAAAGACCTGAGGCCTCCATGGGTCTTTCTGAGAGACCCTCTGACCCAGGCCACACATACGCCTTCCTTTGTCAAGCCTTACCCCCTCCTCTTCGCTGGGTCAGCCACTGTGTGGCAGTGGATCGGCCTGTATTTGGAGCAGTTAATTAATTTCACAGCGTCCTGCCTCTTTTAAAAGATGAACAGGCTCATTTTGCAATTGTCTGTCTTTGCCTGCGCTTGTGAGGCTCTGATAAAAGACAGAATGAGAGGGGCCGAGTTGAAGTGGATAAATACCACTAGCTCAGTGATACTTCCAGATATGGCTTCCTCTCTCATGGGAAGCTTAAGTCATCCAGAAAGACCTGTGGAAGGACAGATGGCCTCTTCAGTTTGGTTTGCTTTTGTTTTTCAAATATACTCAGCCACCCCTTTGGCCCAGCTACTGTCCTGAATATCCCCAACCCCTGGATTCCTAACAAGACAAGGTGGGCTGTGGGGAGCCCATCTCTATTTCCGGCCTCTGCTTTTGGAAGGATAAACCCCTTTTCCAGCTCTTTCTGGTGTCAGCTGGTGAGTGGTCCTCCCCACTGGGGGGGGGGGCGGTTGTGGGTCCCCCTCGGAAGCAGCAGCTCCCCGGAGAGTTCCTGCCCTGCCAGACTTCAGTACATTTCCTCATCCCTGTGTTCTAGAATGTGCCAGGGGACACACCCCTCAGTACAAGACTGTGGCTCCCATCAGGAGCCTGTTTTCACATTTGGCCCAGAGCACCCCAATACTTTTCGCTTCCCATGCAGCTGGGGAGGGGACATAGGCTGAAGACATGAGCTTGGCACCAAAAGTGGGTGTAGCCTCGGTGCCCTGAGCACCTGCCAAGGCCCTCACAGGGGCCACTGACAACCGCTGCTATAGAAAGGCCGGCATGATTGTGCAGGTCTGACTTGATTTCCCTAAAGAGGCCTCGGGTCTTGAGCACTGCCGCTCTGTAACAGGTGTCTCTGGTCTCTCCCTCCTCTACATCTTTGGCATGTCCTCGAAGGTCCCCGTGTGTTAGATCTGACCTCCTGGTCTTGTCCCTGTCCTCCCTGGAGACTGCTGACCACTCAGGCTGAGTCCTCACGGCCCTTTTTGATTGGCTTCCCCTCTCACTTCTGAGTGTGCCTGTAGTCCTTCCATGGGCATCACCCCTCCCAACATCTCCCCCACTTTGTGCGCCCCACTCCTGCCCTCATCCCCAGGCATGGCAATCAGCTGAACCCCTCAGAACCCTGCTGCCCCCGGTCACTCCTCTGCGCCCTTGAGGCCCGTCACTCAGGCCATAGCTCCTTCCTGTAGTCAGTCAGATGTCATCTGGCACACACCCACCCCAGGACCTTTCCACTTCCTCTTTCCTTCTCTGGAAACTTCTCCAAATCACACCTGTTTGCATACTTTATCGTGTTCCTGCCTCAGAAAAGCCCCTGTCACCCTTATCTCTGGACTCCCTCTCTTTTCCTTCAAAGCCCTGATTTACCCAGCATGCATCTGTGTTTGCTATTGTTCAATTACATCCCTCCCCCTCCCCTGCTCCCTGCCCTCCTTCTGGGGGTCTTTTGACCATCCCCCCAAGTCCTTTTCTGCACACGGCTTGCTGACTTTGTGTTGGGTTCCCGCCTGTGTCCCCAGGCCCAGAAGAGCCTGGCACTCAGAGTACTATCTTGTTGGTGGGCCAGCAGTGCACCCCATCACTTCCTCCCCCACCTCCTCTTTCCTCCTTCTACATACTCGAGAGAGGACTTCAGCTGTCTCCTGTCGCAGCTGTCCCCACCTTCACAATGGCAGCCTTCTCTTCGCTTGGCCTCGCTCCTGCTTCCTTTCCCCTCAGTGCACGCAGACACACACACACACTGCTCCCTTCTTCCCCGGTCCAGCTGCTCCTCACCTCCCTGCCGACCACCTGCCTGTCTGTCATGTGACTGCAGAGCAACCTCATCTGTCCCCTGGAGTCTCTGCTCCTCCAACCCTGCCACCTTGCCTCAGTTTCCCCTTCCCTAGAGCAGTGTTAGGACATGTGCCCGTGATGTGTCTCCATCCCGAGGATTTTGTGACCAGATATCAAATACTCAGGAGAGGGCTGGAGAGATGGTGCAATGGTTAAGGGGCTTGCCTGCAAAGCCTAACAACCTGAGTTCACTTCCCCGGTACCCATGTAAAGCCAGATGCTCAAAGTGGCGTATGCATCTGGATTTCATTTGCAGTGGCTGCAAGCCCTGGTTTGCCCATTCTCTCTCTCTCTCTCTCTCTCTCTCTCTGTGTGTGTGTGTGTGTGTGTGTCCCTCTCTGTCTCTTTCTGTTGCAAATAAGTAATATTTTTAAAAAAACTCAGGAGGAACTGGTCCCTGTGGGGAAGAGGAAGTGGGTGTGAATCTTCTGAACTCAGAACACACCCCTCAGCTCTGCCCTTAGCCATACACTGTTTTCCTCAAAGTGTCCAAGACCTTAAGGCATAAATCACAAGATTCATCCTCAGGTTCTAGAAGCCAGACACCCCAAATCAAGTGTTCCACAGGGCCTCCTCCATCCTGGTAGCCCAGGGCTCTGTGTCTGGTGACCACATCTGCCTGTGCTCTGCCTCCGTCTTCTCATGGACACTGGCCTGGAGCACACCCTGAGCCATAGTAACCCCATCTTCATGTGGACACAGAGGGCACCATCCGATGAAATCACAGGATAAGAGCAGGTCCTGGGGAGTCACAGTGTGACTCTCACATGTTCTCCTCCATTGAAGCCGCAGTGACTTGAACCAGGGCCACCAGCCGTTGTCCGCAGAGTGGCTCAGTCTGGCCACCAGTTGGTCGGCTCCAGTTTCCACGTCCAGTGCAGAGTTCCCTAGGGTCTCTCTCATGTTGGTGGCATTGTAATGACTGTGTTGGTGGAAATGGAAGCCAGGCATGGGCGGCAGGGACAAACAGATTGTAACCCCGCCTGCCAAGCCTCAAGACACTCCGAAGAGCTTCCAGGGGAAGTGTGACTCCAGCCGTCCTCTCCTTGGTATGAGCTGTGACACCCAGAAAATTCTAGATGAGGTAGGACTAGAGCCCAAATACACTTGCCACTCGCCACAGGGAGCTATTTGCATTAATTAAAATCAAATTTAACCTTCAGTCTCTCAGCCATATAGGACACATTTCAAGGGTTCAGCAGACATGTGGGTGCCTCATCGGGTGGCACAGGGGTCTTCAATCATGGAATAAGGCCTCCTGGAGAGATGGACCCCAATGCAAGCAAAATCTTTTGGGGATGGAATGGGACCACGTGGACCTCTGATTATAAAATGACAATAGCAAGCCAAGTATGGTGGCTCACACCTATCATCCCAGCCCTCAGGGAAGCTGAAGCAGGAGAACCACCTCAAGCTCAAGGCCAGCCTGAGCTACAGAGTCAGACCTTGACTGAAAACAGCAGGGCACTGGGAGATGACACAGTGGATAAACTGCTTGCTGGGAAACTTTGAGTATGCGAGTTCAAATCCCCAGACCCCACATAAAAGCCATAAACTACAGTGGGCTTCTCAGTGTGCCTATGTCAAGAAGGGAGGCAGACATGGGAATTTCCCAGAAGTTCATGAACAAACCGTGAATGAGAGACCCTTCCTCAAACTAGCTAGAAGTCAAAGACTGACCCAAAAGTTGTCCTCTGACCTCCACACACATGCTGTGGTACACACACCAAATAAATATTAAATTAAGTTTAATTAAATTAAGACAACAATAACAATAAAAATGCTAGCTATTTCAAACTTTTACCACCCATCGGCCTACATGCCAATCTCGAAATGATAATCTGCCACCCCCAGCCTTCTCCAACCTCCTGCCTCCCAGCGCTGGAGTTACAGATGTGCGAGCAGCACCACACCTGCCTGCTGACCTTTTGTTTGTTTTGATTCAAGGTAGGGTCTCACTCTAGCCCAGGCCGACCTAGAATTCACTCTGTAGTCCCAAACTGACTTCAAACTTCCTATCTCTGCCTCCTGAATGCTGGGATTAAAGGCATGCACCACTTATGCCAGATTTTAGCTTTACTTTAATCAATGAAAACTGAAACACAGCAAGCACACCTGGGGGAGAGACTTTTCCACAGACCACCTGTTTGCAAGGCGTTTTCCTGACCCACCCAGTGGGTCTCAAGGGAGCAGAGCGCCCCCTATGGGTTAAAATCCATAAACCCCAGATGCTGCCTGCTTCCTGGCCAGGGACCAGGGCCTTTGATGGCCTCCAATGCAGTGTCCCCAAAGCCCCCACGCTGCTTTACAATCTGATGACTTCTACGGTTTCCACCGGAACATTCCTCTAAGTCGGTTATTTTATGCTTAATGACCCTGAGTCTATTTTATATATGAATACAGAAAGGTGTTTGGTTTGGTTTTGGGTTTTTGGTTTTTTGCAGATTTTAATATGCTCTGAATTTCACAGGAATGAACGTTATAATAGAATGCAAAACTTTTCCAAGTTATTCCTTATTTCTGAAACATCCCATCCCAGCAGGCAGCGGCACCCAAAGCATTTAAATTGCAAATGTCCCTCGCCCTCAGCCTGCATTTGTCCCTGTCACCTTCCCAGGGACTCTGTCTAGGTGCTGGCATCTGACTGCTCCAGCGGACACTCTTTGATGGATGTGTTCGAGAAATTTCATATTGAAATCTTCCTTTATTATAAATTGCCCTGCCTTTGTTTTTCTTGTAAATTTCAGTGAGAATGTTCTATCGATCTCTGAAATAATGTGCATAGGAAGGTTTTTTTTTTTTAACCTATGAATTTCCTTTTGGGAAAATTAGGGAGTCTTACAAATCATTTGTCATAGGAAAGGGACATCGTTGGGAAGGCATTGGTGGGGGCAGGCAGTGCCAGACTCATGCCCCAGGATGATAATTAGAGAGGCACTGATTGACGGCTCCTCCAGCCTTGTTCTAAGGGTTGGAGGGGGTGTCCTGCCCCTCCTCCGTCCCATTCTTCTATACAAAGCCACACTTAGGTGGTGCAGAAGAGCCTGGAATTTCAGCACTCAGGAAGCTGAAGCAGGAAGATGAGAGTTCAAGGCCAGCCTGAGCTACCTAGCGAGGAGTCTTAAAGGTGGTGGTGAGGATGGGAAGGGAAAAGAGGTCAACACAGGGCTTAGGTTGCTAGTGACTCGCAGGCCCTATCCCTGGAGTGGGGAGCCTCCCTCCAGGCCAGGTGGCTTTGAGGAAAATAAGTGGGCCTGTCATTTGCTGCAGCTGAGTGAACCTCAAAGTGGATGGGTGGTCGAGACCTAAGTTTCAAGCAGCCCCCTCCAGGCCACCTCCACTCATGGGGCCTGAGGCAGGCGGTCAGCAGGACCCTGGGGTGGTCTGCAGCCTGGCCTCATTTCAGTGGCCTGGACAAGGACCTGACAGACAGCCCTTCTCAGCCCTCACCCTGGGGATCTGCCCTCTCCCCAGGGATTAGCCAGCTTTCTTCCTGACCATAGGACCCCTTGTGAAGTACACCCCAATCTTCACCCTCCAGATACACTCACAACTTGCCTGGCCTGCTCACCGGGTCCACATCTCCTTCCTGTCCGATCACACTCAAGCCTCGTGACCTCTCGCTGGTCCTCAAACATGCCAAGGTGTTTGTGCTCTCGTCTCACGGCCATCATTCCTTCCCCTTAAGAACTTCCTGATCTACACAAAGGGGTCACCACACCCTGCTGTACCTTCTTAAAACTCAGCGCCCTCGTGAAACCTTAGATGCTTGTGAACCTGTCACTGCTCACTGCGAACAGACATTGGGTCTCGATAAATATCTGAGCAAATGGATGACTATTAAGGCCATAGGCTTGAAGTAAGCAGAAAATGGGGACAAAAAATAGAGGGGCTGTTTTCTATTGGCTTTTGTAGTCCTGGGGATGTGACCTAAGGCCGCATACCTGCTAGGCAAGGGCTCCACCACTGAGCTCCATTCCCAGCCCTCTCTAGTTTTCATTTTGAGACAGGGTCTCTAAGCTGCTGGGGCTGGCCTTGAACTCACTCGGTAGCCCTTGGGATGTCAGTCCTGACATCGATCAGGATTTTTGCCTCACTTGGCCAGAGTCAAGAAACAGAACTGAAACTAGCCAAGGCCACCTCTGCTGGGTCCCAGCATGCTAGGAATCTCTTTCCTGATGGACTCGGGTATGTTTAGGGTGGTGTGGCCATAGACCGATTTTCTTTCTTTTGGGTCAGCTGTATTCTTAGGAAGGTTCTGTTTGTGGTGACAAATTGACTCTCTCTCTCTCTCTCTCTCTCTCTCTCTCTCTCTCTCTCTCTCTCTCTCTCTCACACACACACACACACACACACACACACACACAGGTTCTAGCTCACCCTTGTAGTGACCATAGCTGAAAGGAAGGTCTCTTCCTAGTTTCGCCAGCCAAAGTGTCAGGGGAGGCTCTCATTGGCTCAGATACCATCACACGTCTCTCTTTCATACAATCACAAGTCTAAGGAGGTGAGATGACCTGATTGGCCAGGCTCAGATCACATCCTGAGCCAAGGGGCCCAGCTGAAAACAGCCTAACCAGGACTGGGAAGAATGTGAGTGGTAACGGAAGACACGGTACAAAGGGAATGAGAGCCGGGCAGAGCTAAAAGCAGATGGTCAGAGAAACCCTGCAGTGCCCTGGGGCAGGGATGGACCCCAGTTTGCAGAGAGCTTGCCTGGCATGTGAGAGGCTCTGGGTTCCATCCCCAGCACCACATAAACCTGGCAAGATGGGATGAACCCTCTCGGGAGATGAAGGCTGGAGGATAAGAAGTTCTTGGTCATCCTTAGTTACATAACACATTTGAGGCCAGTTTGGGCTTCATGAAACCCTATCTCAAAGAGAAGGCAGGATGTGGGGGGAAGAGAAGAAAGAATGAATGAAATAAATGAAATACAGAAAGAGGAAGGGAGGAGAGCCAGTGGTGGCCTACTTGGGCAGGGCAAAGGCCTGTGACTCCCAAGCAGCCCAGTGTGACAGAGCCAACTGGAGCTGTGGGGCTCAAAGCTTATTTAATGCATGTCTTCCAGGCCTGTGGCATGTCGCATGTCATATTTATAGTGTTCTCGAGTTTGCTCAAGGGCGTCTGCTCCC
>PVHP010043569.1:0-14509 GCA_004024765.1 Zapus hudsonius
TCTCGGCTGAAGAGTGAAATGCAGGATGCACAGACAGGCTGGCCATAACTGATCACCCAGTGACCTCCGTTCTGATTAGCAGGTACACTCTGGACACACTCTGGTCTCCTGGTCTCAGCTTGACTGGACAGGCCCAGCTGCGCCTGAGGGAGGGAGACATCATCTCCCATCTGCTTTCCTCCGAGAGCCTCTGCCCCAGGTGTGGAGAGGTGGAGATTAGCAGGGAGTTCCAGGAGGCCCCCACCCGCCGGCTCCCTGTCCACCCAGATCCCCTGCTCTGGCTCCAGAAAGCCCCATTAGGAGGACAGCCAGGGCTGGACAGTTTGGCTGCAGTGGGCCTCTCTCCCATAGGCCTCCACACAGAGGCCAGCTGTCTGCAGGTAGCCGCCTTCCCCGTGGCCAGCAGCCAGGCCGGGGCTGGCCTATGGGTGTCTGGCCTAACTGGCTAGTGGCCATCTTGTTCCCGCTGGCTTTGGTGCACAGTTGGCAGACACTGTGAACTTTCCCCCACTTCTAGCTCTGGCCTCCAGATGGTTCCAGGCCTGTGAAGCTTCTAGACATCACATGTTTCTGGCACAGAGGCCCCAGTTTCTCCCTGCTCCTGGCCCTGGGCTGATGGGCTGTGCTAGAGAGCAGGGCTGCCCTCTGGCCCCCAAGCAAGGCCCAGGCACCAGATCCACCGGGCCAACCTTTACACCAACACTTAAACTAGCACTGCGGCTCTCACCCTCTGGGCACCCTGAGGTGAGGGGGAAAGGTGCCGCTGCCCATGCCATCAAGTAGAGGGCCAGGGCAATTGACACTGGGTCCGGGAGTCAGTCTCTAGCCTCGGCCACTGCTTAGGTCTCAGAGTCACTGTCCCCTAACCAGACCTCCATCCCTGGGCCTCCATCACCTTGCCCTGCTTGTAAGAGAAGGAAGAAGGTGTTGGGTAGAAACCACGCCATCCAGATGGAAGTCTGCAGCTCTGCTGTACAGTCACATGATGACACCATGGAATGACAGGACGATGGTGTGATGGTAGCATGAGACGATGGTGACACGAGTGACAGGGTAGAAGAGCCCGAGAGTCGGGCTTTCTCAGGTCCCCTGTTCCTCGAGGGCAGTTATTCTGCAGGTCTGGGGCGGGTATCAGCAAGCAAGCCTGGGAAGTGGTGTCCTCCTGTGCCTTCCTGTCCACTTCCAGCTCTCTGGGCAAGGACCTTCCCAGGCTGAGGCTCCTGGACCTCCAGAAGTGCTGGGGCACCCACATCCAGCCTTCCTAGAAAGTTCTCATTACCTTCCAGGTCACTGAAGTCCTGGGAGGAAGGCTTCTTTTCTACAGCCTCCCAAGGATGGCCGTGCCCATGTGAGAAGACTCCACAGCGCAAAGAAAAAGGAGAATTCGCACGCCTTTAATCTCAGCACTTGGGAGGCAGAGGTAGGAGGATCACCATGAGTTCAAGGCCACCCTGAGACTACATAGTGAATTCCAGGTCAGCCTGGGCTAGAGCGAGACCCTACCTCATACACACAAAAAAAGAAGAAGAAGAAGAAGAAGAAGAAGAAGAAGAAGAAGAAGAAGAAGAAGAAGAAGAAGAAGAAGAAGAAGAAGAAGAAGAAGAAGAAGAAAAGAAAGAAAGAAAGAAAGAAAGAAAGAAAGAAAGAAAGAAAGAAAGAAAGAAAGAAAGAAAGAAAGAAAGAAAGAGTAGGATTTAATTGTAATTGTATTGCCAGAAGGATCCCAGACACATGGGGGTGGGCTGCCAGGAGGCTGCTCTTCCCTGCTGTGTCGTGTGATAGGCTCATGGCTCGACCACGCCTATGTTTCAGTTTCTTTGATTTGACAGTGGTGCAGGGCTTACCCCAACTTTGAGGGTTCATATGAAGATAATGTGGTGGCTTGAATGTAAAGTGTCCCTGTGGCCTCATGTGTTTGTGATTAAGCCTCAAAACTAATTCCCAGCAGGTAAAGCCTTTGGGAAATGGAGCCTTGCTGGAGGAGGTGTGTTACTGGAGCAGACCTTGAGATTTATTACTCCAGCCCCACTGGGTGCTCAGCACTCCCTCTTTCCTCCCTAATGATGTGTGGAGATGTGAGGCCTGACTGCTCTTGCTGTGTTGTCCCCACCATGATGAAACCCCCCCCCCTCAAAACTGCAAGCCAGAAATAAATCCTTGGTTGGGTGTTCTGTCCCCACAACAAGAAGGTAACTGCAGGGCTTCCCCATTTTTTTAGAACCCCCTTTTTTCTCCTTGGTCAAGAGTTCTTGATGTTCCGTTTCTGGGAATCCCACTTGTGCCTTCCTCTTGGGCATGACCTCTACCTTCTCTTAAATTTTATCTATAATCTAATAAAAATCTCTAAATCTTATTCTCTGATCTGTGGATTAAAATTCTTTGTTTTTTTTTTTCTTCATTTGTTTTTTTTTTTTCCAGGTAGGGTTTCATTCTAGCCCAGGCTGACCTGAAAATCACTCTGTAGTTCCAGGCTGGCCTCAAACCCACAGTGATCCTCCTACCTCTGTCTCCCCATGTGCTGGAATTGAAGGCCTGTGCCACCACACCCGGCCAATTTCAATTCTTTGAACTCACAAGAGAATCTGGAGTCCACTGTCTCAATGAGAGCTTTGCATGACCATTGAGTTTTCAGGGACCTTAGCTCCCAAGTCCTTGCCCATGAAGAACTGAGAAAGGCCCTGCCACTCTCAAAAACATGCCAAACTTCCAGCATCATACTGGTGCATTGGCAAAGAACGCCAATTCCTGTATCATATGGGTGCGTTGGCTGGGAACTCAAGAGTGGAAGTTTTCCTGCTTCCTGCCTTTCTCGAGGCAGGAGACATGATCTGTTCTAGCTCCCAATTCTCTGTCTTTTTCTCTGCAGCTCTTTGCTTGAGAAGTAGGTACATTTATTTGAAACTAGGTAGATGGTGGGTTTTGGAAATTGCTGTGGGAGACATGTATTAAAACTTTCTGTTTGCTTTTTCTGTCTGCTTGTAAAGCAGATAACAAAATGTAATTCTGAGTGCAGAATGTTAGCTGAGCTTGTCAGGCTATGTTTTGTTTTATATTTGCTTGCTAGTGACTGCTACCTGTCTGATGTTTTCTGTTCTGCCTTTTTGTTAAGGATGTTATACCTATAGACACTGTTGTGGTTTCTGTATTGCATGTGGCAAATTACAATATAGCTCTCTTAATCTAGGCAGCCCAGCAGATGTGAATGGGGCTTTTGCCCTGAGTAATCTCTTGCCTGCATTCTATCTACTCCAGAGGTTTTCTTGGTTTGCCAGTACTGCTTTAGGCTGAGACACGCTTGGAGACGAAATGTGTGAACGGTGGCTCTCTTTGCTCTAAAATACAGAAAATGCTATGGCACCTCAGGGCTCTTGGCTGCCATGGGACCATGTGTCTAATCCCTGGCTGGAGGAATGATCTTGAGGCCCCCAGGGACTTGCTTTTCTAACTAAACAAAAACGCCCCACATGGCTATTGAAACTTTAAATCGGGGCCAACATAGAGATTTTGACTTTCTCTTGCCTTTTCTATCTCACTGTAATGTAAATGTCTTTCACTATTTAAAATTAGAGGTTAGTTGGATTCTGACACCTCACAGGCCCTCAAGCAGTTTAGGGGATTATTGGGAGTCATGGGATTCTGCCAAGTGAGGTAGCTCACAGATGTAATCACAGCACTTGAGAGGAGAAAACCAAAGGATCAGGAGTTTGAGGCCAGCCTGCCTCCGGGCATTGACAGCAGGCTACACATTAACTTTGGGGACACTTCTCATGATGTGCTAAAACAAAGTTGTCAGGACTTTATTCTGCTTTGGTTGCTTTTTAAATTTTTTATTTATTTGCAAACAGAGATAGAGAGAAGAGAGACAGACAGAATAAGCATACCAGGGCCTCCAGCCACTGCAAACGAACTCCAGATGCATGAGCCACTTTGTGCATCTGGCTTTACATGGGTCCTGGGGAATCAATCGAACCAGGGTTGTTAGGCTTTGCAGGAAAGTACCTTAACCACTGAGATATCTCTCCAGCCCCTTTAACTGCTTCTAAACAAAACTATTTCCAGGTGTTTTAAATTCATTGGAAAGAATGATCTCCAGGGCGTTATCATGTTTTGCCTGTACTTACAAATCTATGCTTTTGTTCAAGACTGGTGTAACGCCTGAGTGCTTAATAACCATGTAGGAGAAGCCAAAGCCAACTGGAGACACCAGAGCTAAAAAAGGCAACCTATATTTTGGCCCCTGCATTCAAGTCAAGAAGGCCCCAGGAGATGACAGGACACTTCTAGAAGGTCCTATAAGTCTGGTAAATTACCTATCTTCTTGATCAGGAGAGACACAGAGGTGGACTCCAATCAACGTACGGTCTGCAGAAGGAGAGTCAGACAGAAGGGAAGACCTTCAATGCTTCCGAGGACAGCCCTGACTCATCCCAGCAGATGACACAAATGCCCAGAGAGCCTTAGGGCTCCTCCCAGGTGTCTAAAAGGCTCTTCTAAAGAGCCCTAATGGACCTTAAAGTTGCACAGAGTTAAATTTTGGCTACCTCTTTTGTCTTAAGTACTCGACAGAAAAGTAGAGCCAGAAATTGAAGCATGCCTTAAAAGTTTTGGCCAACATAATCCAGATTAAGAAGTGAAATTTCCTTTCTTAATTCCAAAGGTCAAATGAGTGAGGAAAGTGTACAAAACAGTGTGACTGGGCTGGAGAGATAGCTCAGCGGTTAAGGCACTTGCCTCCAGTGCCTAAGGCCCAGGGTTCAATTCCCCAGTACCCACATATGCCAGACCCACAAGGTGGTGGCCCTGGCGCTCTCTCTCTCTCTCTTGAAAATGAATAAATAAAATATTTTTTTAAAAAGCCAGATGGGTTGTTGCACCAATTCCCTAACAGCATTTAGGATTACTTCTTCAAAGGGAGGATTAAGGCAGTTTAGGGGTGACAGGGCCCCCAAAGTAAAAGGGATGCAATGACCTTGAGCCTGCTCTTGCAGTAAAGCGTTCCCTCCCTAGATCAGTTTGAACTCAACCTGAGTTCCTCCCTAGAAAGGAGTCCCTCCCTCGAAGAAACAAATGCCCCTTCTGAGAAGGACTTCCTGGAAGACTGAAATTCCCAAGATGCCACCCAAAACCTGTCAGGCTGATTATTCAGCCCCCACCTAAAACCTAGAAAAGGCTCCGATCTGGCTTCCTAGGCGGGCTTCCCCATTTTTCTGGAACCCCTTCTTGCCTCTGTGGGCAAGAGTTCTGCATTTCTTCCTTCTCCTAAGCTCTGGGCTCCCCATTTCTGGAAAGCCCGCTCATGCCTTCCTCTTGAGCATGAAGTCTGTCTTCCTTCTCTTAAGTTCTACTTATAGTCTAATAAAGCCTATAAATCTTAAGAAGAAAAAAGAAGATGAAGAAGAAAAGTAGTGGAGGAGGAAGAAAGGGAAGGGAAGGGGAGGAAGAGGAAGAAGAAACCACAAGAGGAGGGGGAGGAAGGGGAGGGTAACTGCTGTAAGTTGAGTTGCTGTGCTCAACACATCAGCTGCACTGCTAACCTAGAACTTCCTAGCACAATGGACAGGCCTCTAGTTTCCACGAAGAAATGGCTCATGTTGGGAACGTGGCTCCGTGATTTAGTGCCCTTACCCGCCCGCGGGTCATCACAACGAGCCCTGGGAGGAGGGATGAGAATGGATGGGAACAAGAGACACGAGAGATGGAGCAAGACGAATTCCGATCAAACTCATTTTATTGCAAGCAGGCAAAGCCTTAAATACAGGGGAGCGAGGGAGCAAGGTGGTTGCTGGGAATTGGCAACCTGGTTGCTAGGTGACTCGGTCACAGCAGGGGTCATGATCTCTAGGAGAAAGGCCTGCAGGCGAAGAGAGGTTTGGCAGAAAATAGGAATTTAGCATTAATTAGTAGGAGGAAGAGCAGAGACCTTCAAAACAATTATTGACGCATTTTAAGGCTTGAACGGCTCCCTACAATTTAGCACTTGCCTAGCATGCACAAGGCAAAAGTTCCATCCCTGGCACTGCAAAAGAAAGGGAGGAAAGGGCTGGAGAGATGGCTCAGTGGTTAAAGACACTTGCTTAAAAGTTTGATAGTCTGGGTTCAATTCTCCAGTATCCACGTAAAGCCAGATGCACTAAGTGGTGCATGCATCTGGAGTTTGTTTTCTGTGGCAAGAGGTCCTGGTGCATCCTCTCTCTCTCTCTCTCTCTCTCTCTCTCTCTCTCTCTCTCTCTCTCTCTCCCCTCTCTCCAAATAAATAAATAAAATATTTTTTAAAAGAAAAAGGGTAGAAATAAAAGACAGAAATGGCATTGTTTCTTTCTCAAAAATCTTCATCCGAGCTATCAGGTGAGGCATTGCATGGAAGGTGTCCCTTGCTGGTTGGGGGACATGGTGGCTACAGCGGAGTGACGGAGGGTTTCCATCCAGGGGGACATGTCAGCTGCAGGGGCTGAGAAGGTGGGCTGTGTAGAGGAGTGGGGAGCAGGGTCCTGGTGTCAGAGCCTAAGTAAGACAGGACAAGGTGTCAGATGCCACAGGCTGAAGTAGGCATCCCCTGGGTGAGCTGCCCACGTGGGTAGAGAGATGGAGGGGTGCTGACAGTGTGATGGGGGCCCACGAGAAGGGTTGCTATGAGTTGCTGGAGTCTGAACACAGTGGCATTTTCTGGGAGTAGCACTCTGCGCAGTGCCCAGGCTGAGAAGGGCCTCCGTGCAGGGGCAGGTGTGGATGCTGGCCTGGAAGATTAGCCATGCCAGGAGACAGTGGTCCAACAAATAAACTCATTAAGAATGATGTAGGGCTGAAGAGATGGCTTAGCAATTAAGGCATTGGCCTGCAATGCAGAACGCTGAAGATTTCGATTCCCCAGTGCCCATATACAGCCAGATGCACAAGAGGCGCATGTGTCTGGAGTTCATTCGCAGTGGCTTGGAGGCCCTGGTGCACCCATATTCTTTCTCTCTCTCAAACACATAAATAAAATATTAAAAAAAAAAAAAACAATGATGTAGCCAGGCGTGGTGGCGCACGCCTTTAATCCCAAGCACGCACTCAGGGAGGCAGAGGTAGGAGGATCACCATGAGTTCAAGGCCACCCTGAGACTACATAGTGAATTCCAGATCAGCCTGGACTAGAGCGAGACCCTACCTCGAAAAAAAAAAAAAAAAGCATGATATAAATGGCTTTCCCTATCAGAGGACAAACGTGGAAAGACCAGAAGAAATCTTGCATTGCTGACTGAAAGGCAGTGTTTTCAAACTAAGTTTTCCATTATTTATTTACTTATTTACTTAAGAAAGAGAGAAAGAGGGAGAGAGAAAGAAGGAGAGAGAATATGGGTGTGCCAGGGTCTCTAGCCACTGCAAACAAACTCCAAATGCATATTCTCCCCTGTGCATCTGGCTTTATTTGGGTACTGGGGAATCAAACGTAGGTCCTTAGGTTTTGCAGGGTCTTAACTGCTGAGCCATCTCTCCAGCCCTCACTCTTCCCCTTTAATAGATATAATAATAAGGAAAGACATGAGTGTTCACCTGTGCTGCCCCAGCACGCGTGTGCACCTGTGCTGCTGTGTGTGCAACATGTGTGTGCACCACAAGTCTTCATGGGACTTATGTTCACAAAGTGAGGTGTTAGAATAATGACCTGAGAGTCAAAAAAATTTTTTTTAGAATTTCAGGTTTGGTTTGGTTTTTTATTTTTATTTTATTTATTCATTTTCAAGCAGAGAGATACAGAGAGAGAGAAAGAGAGAGAGGGGGAGGGAGAGAGAGATAGAGGTGGATCTGGCTTATGTGGGTCCTGGAGAATTGAACCCGGGCCTTAGGCACTGGAGGCAAGTGCCTTAACCGCTGAGCCATCCCTCCAGCCCGAGAGTCAAATTTTTAACTGCTGACATCAAAAGGTCACTCATCAGACACCTGCACAACAGGTCCAAGTGCAGTTTGTCACTGCAGCGAAAGTGACATTGAAGGGACTGAAAATTAACCTAAGCAACCATTATCACAAACCATCCTTCAGCGAAGCCATCTCCAGCAGAGCTAGTGAGGGACTGACTCAAAGTGTGACCTTGAGATCAGTGACTTGGAAAGCTCACTAATCTAATGGGGCCTGAGGGCTCAGAGTCAGAGAAGAACACAGTATAAGAGTCAGAGAGAGGCTAGGCCAGTGCATTTGTTAGACCTTTGACCTCCACAGACTCTTGGAGACAGCTCCTACTCTTTTATGGCTGTCTTCCAGAGAATGGCTCTCAGGTTCGCTCAGCCTGGCTGGTTTGGGAAGGGGCCACATAAGAGCTGTGCCCCTGAGCCTGGGGTCTCTCAGGAATTCCTGCAAGAAGGAATCTTCTGTGCTATTTCTGCCCCATGGACCTCTTTCTGGTCCTAAGGAATTTTCTCTCAGCTGACGTGAGTCAACCTGGAGGCCAAGGGATGCCTTCAAAAGGAGAGGAGGGAGTGGCCCTCCTTGGTCCTTACTATGCCCTGGCTGTAGCTCTGGGTTCCCGGATGCAGCTCTTTCTGTCTCCAAGTTCAAGGCTCTGCCGGCAATAGGAAACTCGGTGGCTAACAGAGGCGGGAAAGTATCCCTATGAATGCTGGGAACAAGGAGAATGTGGCCAGGAACCAACCAGGCTGCAGCCTGTACCCAGCTCAAGGGTGCAGGGCACCCCTCCTGTCAGCCTTTCCTGTAGCCACCTCAGGGCAGAGGCAAGGTGCCAGCACTCATGAGCTCAGCATGTGTCCACCCCTGCTGCCCCCACAAGGGACAGGGGTCTGGTCCTCTGAGGCCCAAGTCATGGGAGACTGCCTGCCTTCCTGTCAGAGTCCACAACATGGGTTTTCTGGAGCCAGGAATGGAGGTGTGAAGGTGGCCATTAATGACACAGGTCGCTTCACTGAGAGTTGGAGGAGTTGTGCAGTGGAAGGTTCTGGAGGGATGGAGAAGTGGCCAGGTGGTTGCTGTCTGGGGGACTTCACGAAGCTAGGAAGAAATGTGGGAAGTGATCCAGGCAGGAGCCTGGATGTGTTAGGACAGGCTGGGGACTCAGGCTGGATAGCAAGGAGCAAGCTGCTGCCCCCTCCCCCCTTTATGAGTGTCTCCCCCAGGAACAGCGCATGCAGCCCCTCAGCAGCGGCCTCTCACCTCCCAGGACACCGGCACAGTCATCCCTGAGAAGGGGCACCTAGGGCACGAGCCTGGCCTGGGACTCCACATCTCCCACTGGGGGCCAGATGGGTCTGGAACTGGACCCGCTTGGCCCCCAGAGGATATTTCTGGCTGGGAGAAGGGGAGCTGGCAAAAAGAGAGACATGATAAAATGAGGGTGGGGGCGCAGGAAAGGGCTCTCTGAGGGTTGGCAAGGTGCCAGGATTGATCCCATTGGTCATTGGTGGGATGCGGAGTGGGAGGGAGGGGGCAGGAGGTTTTACAGAGCAAACCTTTGCATCAGAGGGGAAGGCAGTTTGACAGTCAATCCTGCTGACCTCTGACCACCCTCATCCTTGGGCCCTGTCACAGCTGTCTCCTTACTCAGACAAGGACCTACTATGCAGGCTTAGAGCCAAGGGGCCTCCTGGGCAGGAGCCTCTGACTTCCAGAAAGATCCAACAGCAAACACACAGCGTCTAGGCTTGCCCAACTGTGCCAGGCCTTTGCTCAGGAGATAAAGCTGTGTACACAGCAGATACATGAGGAGGCTCACCTTCCTCCCCAGTAGCTGGTGGCAGCTGAAGGAGGACCAGGGAAGGGTGTGAGGGGGGAAGGCCCAGCAGCTCTGGTGCCCTCCCACCAAAGTGGTGCCTGAACTGCTCAAACACTCCAGGGCAATAAGCACCTGGGACTTTGTGAACAAGTAGGAAGGTCTGTAGGTGGCCCAAACCATGTGTGTGCACACATGCTAGTTATTCGTGTGTGTCCAACATATGTTCACAGAAGTGATCCGGGGCCAAAGAACCGATAGCCAAGGAGCTGAGGCCAAGGAGCTGGGGCTCGCCCTCATATAGACTCCTGGCCTATGGAGGGTTCACACCAACAGCTTGTCACAAGGGGGTCCAAGGCCCAAGCCCAGCCTGAGAGCCAGAGAAGACTTCCTGCAGCAAAAGCCACAGGGTACATAGGAGAGTGGGAGGGGAGGTCAGGGAGATGTTAGAGATGTTACAGGAGTCAGGCTGAGCTATGAACCCCACACAGGAACCGAGAAAACAGAAGCTGGAGTTAAGGGAACCAAGAGCATTGGAATGTGTGGGTTCCAGAGAGGAAAAAGTTGAGTAGAGGAGGAGCCCCAGAAATGTGCACAGGCTTCTCACTGAGTTTAGAGCAAATATTAACCTGCACATGCACGGGGGGGGGGGGGGGGGGGGGGGGGGGGGGGGGGGGGGCGCTCCACAAAGTCATTGCCACAATCAAGACAAAAACATTCCTTGTCATCATTTCTTCCCTTTTCTGGCTCCTGGTCACTGCTGCTCTGATTTTAGCTCATTTCTTTTGTTTTGTGGTATGTGTATGTATGGGTACATGCATGTTCATGTTTGTATGTGTGTGGGCACTTGCATGTATGGATGTGTGTTCAATTGTACATGCATGTGTGTGTGCATGACTCTCCACCTGATGTTTTGAGATTTACTGAATCTGGGGTTTACCAATCTGGCTAACCCAGCTATCTAGTAAGCCTCAGGGATCCTCCTGTCTCTGCCTCTCATAGCTGGGATTATCGGTACACACCATCGAACCCAACCCCCCCCCCCCACACACACACACTTCCGAGGCAGGGTCTCCCTCTAGCCCAGACTGATCAGGAATTCACAATGTGGTCTAAAGGTGGCCTCAAACTTATGGCAACTCTCCTACTTCTGCCTCCCAAGTGCTAGAATTAAAGGCTTGCACCACCAGCCAGGCCACACCTAACTTTTACGTGGGTTCCAGGGATGCCAACAGCTCAGGTCCTCATGCTTGGGTGGCAAGCACTCCACTGACTAAACCATCTTCCCAGTCCTGATTTTAGTCCTTGTGAAGAGGACACAGTTTTTCAGTATGGAACAAACTGTGAAACAGGGGCTCCCTAAGCATGTCCTCGCAAAGCCTAAAAATGATCTGGGCAGGACAAGACTGTTGGACCAATAATTAACAAAACTCAGTCAAAATCCAGACTCCCAACAATGAACTCTCATGATGTCCAACATCCAATCAGAAATTAGTAGACACATGATAAAGCAGAAACATTTGATTCATAACTGGGTACAAACAGCCCTGTGGAACTCATGGTGCAAAGAGAGAGTGTTTTGTCATCAGGTATTTTCCTCCTGGCAGGTGGTATCATTACTATAAAACAGTACTAACCTCCTGGAAACTCCCTCTCTCCAGCTCCAGAGATGGGTCCTAGAAAACAAAGCAAGACATCCACAGCACAGGAGCCAGCCAGAAAGCAGAAAGCAGCAAGCACACCAGACACTCTGGATAGATGCACTTGATCTATAGATAGGGCCCTGAAGCAGGCCTGAATCTCAATCTAAGTAAAGGGTGACACGACCACAGCACCAATAGCAAGTGTCTTGAGAGGCACAGTAAATGTTCGGGACATCAGTGTGAAAAGTCATGTCTGCCTGGAATGATAAAAGGCTTCATGAAGGAGATCCATTTGCACTGATGGGCATGAGACACATAGATTGCTATAATCTCAGTATTCAGAATAGTGAGGAAGGAGAATCATGGATTCCAGGCCAGACTGGGATACATAATGGGACTGTCTTAAAAACAAAACATCAGGGCTGGAGAGATGGCTCAGCAGTTGAAGTGCTTGCTTGCAAAGCCTGATGGCCCAGGTTCAATTCCCCGGTACCTATGTAAAGCCAGGTACACAAAGTGACACATGAATCTGGAGTTCATTTGCAGTGGTAAAGAGGTCCTGGTGCAATCATCCTCTCTCTCTTTCTCTCTCCTTGCAAATAAATAAATAAAATATTTAAAAAACACAAAAATAAAAACAAAAATGTCTAATTTGGGCTGAGAAGATGGCTCAGTATAAAGTGCTTACCATGCAAATATGAACACCTGAGTTCAGATCCTACAACCTATGCAAAAGCTGGACACTGTGGCAGGAATCAGTAATTCCAGTTTATAATCCCAGAGTGAGAGAAGCAGAGATAAGAGAATCCCGGGAAGCTCTTAGACCAGTGAGCCTGGCAAACTCAGCAGTGAATAACGAGCGATGAGAGACCCTGCCTCAAACAAGTTGGAAAGCAAAGACGAAACCCAGGATTGTCCTCTGACCTCTACACGTGTGCACCTGCACTCACATGAACATGAGCAGACACATACGCACATCACACACACACACACACACACACACACACACACACACACACACACACACACACACCCCTAGCTCACCCATGAAATTCTCTCTTACCCAAATGTGATCACTATTGGTATATAGTCAATTCTGCTCTTTGAACTCTTTCCTTTTTTCCTAAGCAGAGCTCAAACCTGGATTCTTCATTCTTTTTGCATTTTTTCAGTTGATGTCATTTTGGAGTCAATTCTAATGGCTGTAAAACGTTGTTAAGTGTCCATGGCACAGTCTCATAGCCAGTTCTCTGTTGGGCATTAGGCTAGGTGATCCTGCAATGAGCATCTTGTCCTCGTCCTCATCCTGCTCTGATTAGTGTCTTAAGTTAGATTCCCAGGAGTGGAATGATCTTATCCATTTCTGACACATATTGCCAAATCCTCTTTAATAGAAAGTTGTACACATTTAAACTGCTCCACACTTGCTCTTATGGAGTGATACGTGTTTACCTGCGGTGGTAATTTGAATGTCCTCCAATAGACTCAGGTGTTTATTGAAACTTGGATTTCCAGCCTCCTGGCTGGAGGAAGTGTCATTGGGGCGGATCTGACTTCTAGCCCAAAGGTTTGCAGAGAGCAGCTTTAGCTCTGGCTGCTTGATGCCGCTTCCCTGCTGTTGGGCTTGTGTGTGGTGGGGGTTTCTCTCTCTGCTTAGATCTGTGAAAGGAAGCCAGCTTTTTCTGCCATTATGGAACTTCCCCTGTAAGCTTCAAACAAATCCTGTTCCTCCCATAAACTCTATCTGTTTGGAGGTCCATCCCAGTGGTACGGAGCTAATTACAACACGTGCCTTCTTCCACATAAACTGTGCCCTGCCTGCCTTCCTATCCCTAGAGTCCAGCACAGGGCAGGAGCCCAGAGCCATACCTTGCATCATTTGTGACCACACTTTTTCAAAGGAGATTCAGGGTCAGGGACAAACACCCTAAGAGAGCTAAGCCCTAGCCAGGCGTGGTGGCGCATGCCTTTAATCCCAGCACTCAGGAGACAGAGGCAGGAGGATCACCATGAGCTCAAGGCCAGCCAGAGACTACATAGTGAATTCCAGGTCAGCCTGGACTACAGTGAGACCCTACCTCAAAAAACCAAAGAGAGAGAGAGAGAGAGAGAGAGAGAGAGAGAGAGAGAGAGAGAGAGAGCTCTAAGTCCTAAGAAATCAAGGCCTTGGCCAAAGATAGGCAGGCACAGGGCCTCTGAACTCTCCCTAGAGCACCTAGCACAGAGGTAGGGAGGGTGACCTTGGAGACAGATAAACTGGGCTTCCATGCTGGCAATATGAACTGAGAACCAGCAGAGGGCAAGAGGCATTCATTCAGCTCAGGGCACTGGGTCAGCACAATGCCTATCATGGTCCCTGGGATGTGAACGGCTGAGCCAGGATATGACAGGTTCAGGCTCCTGTGGGACCCACACTGCCAGGGATCTCTTTGCCAGGCCAATATCTAACCCAAACCTGCCTGACTGGAGCCCCTCCCAGGCTTATGTCTAACCCAAGCTTCCCTTACAGAGCCCCTCACAGCCCTGTGTGGGCGTGCTGGGGATGCCAGGGGAAGAGAGCTGGGCCAGACTAAAAAGAAAAGCAGAGCAGAAGCAACGCTGGAGTGGGGAGGCAGGGCTTCCATCTCGGAACCCAGGGAGGTCCTCCAGAGGATGGTCACCCCCTTCCCAGAGCCAGTGTCCCAGAATCACCCAAGCTCACGGGCACTTTGAAAGGGAACCCCTTCCTTAACCTCCCCAGGCCCCAGAGTACCAGATGGCAGTGTCACTGGAGCTTGAGAAAGTCCCAAGATCCCTTAGTTTCCTCATCTGTAAAGTAGGCCACCGACTTGAAGGGCCACTATAAGTGCCCAGTCAAACAACACGAGAGAGGCCTTGTCCTTGCCTGAGTGGGTACTCAAGGCACACCTTTGCTGTAGGACACATCAGGGACAGGGTCACACGACTCACCTGGACACCCTGAGAGGCATGTTTTCTACAGACCTAATTCCCTACCAACACTGAAACCTGCTTCCCTCCTCATCTTCCTTCTTTTTTCATCTCTCACAAGGGAGTGCTGGAGCTTGGGGAATTGCTCAGTGGGTAAGAGCATTTGCTACTCAAATATGAGGGCCTGAGTCTGGTCCCCATCACCCACATAGAAAGCCAGGTGTGCCTGTTCATGCCTGT
>PVHP010043570.1:0-14474 GCA_004024765.1 Zapus hudsonius
ATGTGCACGCCAGGGTCTCTTGCCACTGCAAACAAATGTCCATCCTGCTTTATGTGGGTAACTGGGGAATTGAACCAGGCTGGCACAAGCAAGCACCTTTACCATTGAGCCATCTTCCCCAGCCCCCTTTTTAATATTTTATAGTGCTTTATTTATTTAATTTTTGCACATGTGTATGGAAGATAACAGTGAGGTGATATCTTCAGGAACACCATCCTCAGCTGCCATGTCTGGCATTTTTTTAAGTTACTGGGAATTGAACTCAGTTTCTTGAGGTTTGTGAGGCAGGCGCTTTACCTACTGAGTCATATCCCCTGCCTTTTTATATCTTTTTTAAGTAGAGGGAACAGTCCAATGAGCTCTGTGTACTATCTTGCAAGTCTTCTATCTTCCTTCAACTTTCCCCCCTATTTTTTAGAGAAAATTTCAGAGCTGAGGATGTAACAGTGATATTTTTGTTTTTATTTTGTTTTTGGGCAGTGTCTGCCTCTATACCAGACTAACCTAAAATTCACCAGGTTGGTCGTAAACTCACAATGATCCCACTGCCTCAGCCTCCTGCCTGGTAGGGTTATAGGTATGAGCCACTATGCAGTGATAAAATTTCAACTCTAACTACTTAAGACTACATCTCTTCACTCTCAAGGACTTTTTTGATACAACTACGGTGCTATTTTAATATCTAGTGAAATTACAATGATTTATTAGTACTATGTATCACTGAATTCATAATGTGATTTCTCCAGTGTCTTGAAACTGTCTCTGTCATCTCTCCCTCACTTCTCTCTTTCTTTCTCTCTCTTTCTCTCCAGCTGTTCCTTTCTTGCCCAGCATCTTTGATTCTGTCTCTGCTTTGTCTATATATCCTTTGTGTGTCTCTTTGCTTTGGAGGCTAGGCTTTTACTCTTTTGGGGGAGAGGTGCCTCTCTGTCTTGAGGGAGCTCTTAGGCCACTGGGAGAGGGGTCTGCCTTGATGGGAAGGCTGGTGGTGTGTGGGGCTTGTTGTAGGGCTTCTGGATGAGGCAGGGCCCAGGAGACCAGCACACCTCCACACTCTGCTGTTTCCCTGTCTGTTCTTTCCAGGAGGATCCCTGGGCTCCACGGCAGCGGCTGCGGAAGCAGCTGGCTGAGCAGCTACGCCAAAGCTGGAGCCCACTTGGAGCCCCCACACAAGTCCGAGACCTGGGAGACCTACTGCAGGCCTGGGGTGCTGGGACCAAGACTGGCACACCCAAGGGCTCCCGCTTCACACATTCAGAGAAGTTTACCTTCCATCTGGTGGGTGGGCCTGAGTAGACACAGAGTGTGCTGATGCGGGTGTGGTTGGCTTGGGGGGTGCTTTATGTAAAAGCATTGTCATTTTCCATGTAGGTTCCCATGTGCCCATTGAACAGGCCATCCCCCACTGGGGGAGGGTTCTCAGAGGGCCCCCCTAGCTTCTTAGGACATCAGTGGAGAAAGGGCAGATAGGTAGGAACTGTGTAAGGGTATATGGCACAAACCCCACCTTTTGCCAGATACTTTCTTTTGGGCACATCTCTCCTGACACCCAGAATCACCCCTGTCCTTCTCAAGGGCATTTTGGGAAGGCAGGTCAAGGTCAAGGAGGTTTCCCCATGGCCATTAACTGTAGTCTGAGGTTGCAGATAGTGCCTTTATCCTGCCATTAGTCATAGCCTGATAGTAGTCAGCAGTTGAGGGAGCATGGACACATTGCTCAGGGGTGCTTTGGGGTTTTGAAGCTGGGCTGTGAATGGTAAGGCCTGTGTTAGCCAGTATACCCCTCTCCTCATAATCCCTAGGAGCCCCAGGCAGCCCAGGTGGCAGACATACCGCTTACCTCCCAGAAGCCTGAACAGGTAAGCAGAGTCTTAGTGGGGCAGGAACTGGGCCATTGCCCATGTGCTAGGCCTGGCATCTTCACTGTGACTGGCTGTGCCTCCCAGGACATGCGGGCAGCTCAAGAACGGGAGCTAGAGTCCCTTTGGGAGCAGCTGGCAGGTGTGAACCGTAACATCGAGGAAGTTGAAGCTGACATGAAGACCTTGGGAATCAGCCTTGTGCAGGTGAGGGTCTGGGGGAGGGGATTAGGGTGTGTCAGGTCAGAAGGAAGGAGTCTGGGAGGTGCTCTGTAGAGGTCTGCAGATTACAGAATGGTTTGTGGGGGACACTGGAGATTGATGAGGAAAATTGATGAGGCGAAAGGAGATGCTAGGTTGGGGCTTGGTAGATCTATAGGGGTTAGAGGTTTGTGAGTATCGTTCAGGCCCTGTTTGGGGACGTGAGGGTCTGTGGGCGTCAGTGGGCAGGATTTGTCAGTGTAAGCAGGGGTTGGTGGGGCTCCTCAGGGCTTCTGCCTCTCAGTGTAGAGCTGGAGTCAGAGAGGCCTGTAGGGTTAGAGGCCATGGAGTTGTCACTGAGGATTTGGGCTCTGCTGTGTGAATGGGAGCTGAGTTGCCTTTGTGCCAGGTGGAGACCGAGTGTCTGCAGAGTGAGCTCAGCCTGGCTGAGCAGAAGCAGGCTCTGCGCCTGAAAAGCCGGGCTGTGGAACTGCTGCCTGATGGGGCCACCAACCTTGCCAAGCTGCAGGTGGGCCAGGCTGAGGTTGGAGCTGGGCTGGGCAGGGTGGGGTGATGGGCCCAGCCTGTATGACATGCCATGTTTCCCTGACTCCTGTCAGTTTGTGGTGGAGTGCAGTGCCCAGCGGGTCATCCAACTATCGGGTCAGTGGGAAAAACACCGGGTTACACTTCTTGCTGAGTACCGCCACCTCCGAAAGCTCCAGGATTGCAGGGAGGTAGGTGGTGGGGTCCTGGGCCATGAGCACAGGTATGGTTCCTCCCTAGGGGGCTATCTCAGAGCTCTGCTCATTGCCCTCTCCCTGTGGGTTCCTGGCAGTTGGAATCTTCTCGACGGCTGGCAGAAATCCAGGAGCTACATCAGTGTGTCCGGGTGGCTGTAGAAGAGGCCCGCCGGAAGGAAGAGGTCTATAAGCAGCTGGTAAGGCTCATTTGTGGGCCCTGGGTGGCAAGGATGCCCAGGTGCAGGGCTTGTGGGAATACCTGCTGTGTTCCTGCCTAGGTTTCAGAGCTGGAGACTCTGCCGAGAGATGTGTCCCGGCTGGCCTACACTCAGCGCATCCTGGAGATTGTGGGCAACATCGGGAAGCAGAAGGAAGAGATCACTAAGGTATGCTGTTATGGCCCTGGTGGGTGGGTCATGTGGGCAGACAGGCATACACTGTAGCCACACAGGAACCATATGGTCTTTGATAGGCAGGACCAGCCCATGTCCAGCTATACCCCAACATAAAACAGTCACATACAGTCCACCTCAGCCATCCTGATGTAGTGACACAGGCCCCGAGTGGATGTGAGTGCAGGCACACCAGTTCCATCACTGGCCAATCACCCTGTACCAGACCTGAGCTCATGGCTACCCTGGTGTCTGCCAGATTTTGTCTGACACGAAGGAACTTCAGAAGGAAATTAACTCCCTCTCTGGGAAGCTGGACCGGACGTTTGCTGTGACCGATGAGCTCGTGTTCAAGGTGTGGTGCAGACCAGCCTGAGGGGAAGGGGTGGCGACTAGTTGTTTCTTGCCCATCTGCCTATGGGTTAGCATGGCCTGGGCCCTCTGTGAGCCCTGTAGGCACACTGTTGCTTGGGCCTGGCTTTGCTCCATTGGTGGTGAAGGTAGAGGGGAAAAGACAGTGGCTTTATGGGGGCATGGAGGTGGTGGGGAAGGTGGAGGTGGCCTGCTCTTATCTTCAAGGTTCCCTCTGTCTGGTCAGGATGCCAAGAAGGATGACGCTGTTCGGAAGGCCTACAAGTATCTAGCTGCCTTGCATGAGGTGAGGGTAGCCACGTGCCTTGGGGGATGGCTAAGGAGGGCCAGCATGGGGGTAAGCCTTGTGCTATTGCTATCCACAGAACTGCAGCCAGCTCATCCAAACTATTGAGGACACAGGCACTATCATGCGGGAAGTTCGAGACCTTGAGGAACAGGTGAGACTTGAGGCTGGTTGAGAAAGACCAGGGGATAGCTTCTTACTTTCTGCTGAGAAGCTGTGCGACCAGACAGCCTATGGCTAGAGGCTCAGCTCTGGTCCATAGTGTCTGCTGTGCCTAGGACCTGGGATTGGTCAGTGGCCTACTTTGTGCCCCGGCTTCTATCTTGAAGATCCTAATGTTTGCCTCCAAGAGCCCATGGCAGAGGCTGTGCCTTGAGGCTTCTTTAGGTATAGGGAAGGACATGTGTAGAGTCTTGGCTATGGGAAGGAACAGGCCACTGTTGTAGGGGGCAAGAGGTGTACAGATTGGCTGCAATGGAAGGGCAGCCAGGAGGAGCTGGGAAAGAGGCAGAGCATGCTGAGTGTGAGTGCATCATGTTGTCTTAGATCGAGACGGAGATGGGCAAGAAGACCCTCAGCAACCTGGAGAAAATCTGCGAGGACTACAGAGCCCTTCGCCAGGAGAATGCTGGCCTCTTGATCCGGGTTCGGGAGGCCTGATGATCCCTGATGGAGGCCCCTTGGTCACAGGCAGGGATTTGGGATGCTGGGGGCAATGTCCAAGCGATTGCTCTGTTTTCCCTCAGTTTGCCATTCAGTTCCTTCTGCTCCAGCTTCAGACCCAGATGCCTGCCCACCAGGCCCCAACCCTGATAGGGGTGATTGCTTAGCATGTTGGGGCTCAATTGCAGTTTATTTGGTGGGTACTGGGTACTGGGGGCTTTGGATCCCAAATAAAGGAGAAATTCTTCTGTAGTCTAGCCTGAGGCATAGATTGGGGCTCAGGGTAAAGGAGTGAGTTGGGTTTTAAGACATGGGGTATATCTTGGCAAGTCAGTGTGTATTCATGGGATTGGAAGACTGTGTGTGTGTGTGTGTGTGTGTGTGTGTGTGTGTGTGTGTGTGTGATAATGTAGGTGAGTTCTGACAGACTGTGACCTAGTGTAGTACTGAGAGCTACATTGACATGTATGACTAGTTATACCTGTGTGGCTTTCTAGGACCTGTGATCATGAGGGTACGGATGTTGCCTTTGTTCAGAGGTCTGGGAACACTTCTATGTGGCTCCATACCTGTGGATGCAGAGGCTGGCTATGGGTTTTTGATTTGGGGTATGAAATACAGCTTTGAGGGATGTTGAGTGTTCCAAGTCAGGGTGTTTTTGTTTTAGGGTTTTGGTTGGGTATAGGAGACAGGCTTATGACTGTGTATCTGTGTCACTTTCCTCACTGTAAGGCTGTTGGCAAGAGTGGTCAAGGCAGGCTACATGTATGGTATGGCTGGATATGAGGGCTCTGTTTGGCTGGAGAGCCCTCATTGGAGTTGGGGTGGGGGTGATGGGGGTGGTGGGTGGCTGGACTAGGACAGGCGCCCCTTTGAGTAACCTTAGAGTAAAAGATAAGATCCAGGAGGGCAGCTAGTTGGGGAGCAGGGACACCTTACTTCCTGCTCTCTGTAGGCATGTCCAGGACCTGCAATCCCTGTCCCTACCTTGGCCCCCCATTTTAGCCCCTGTCCATTTTCTCCTTTCCTTGGTTTTGAGGTCAGGGGCCAGTTGTAGGGTTGTAGCGCCTGTTGGCCCGCTGGCTTCTTTTCTTGCGGAACTCAAACTCATCCACAGTCCACACCGCTCCTTTCTCACTCTCAACCCGCACAAAGCACTTGTGCAAGCTCAGGTTGTGGCGAATGGCGTTCTGCGGAAGGAAGACCATCCAATGGGGTGAGGATGGGGCGGCCAGTCATCCACTGAGCTCCTACCCTTTCCCACATGCCTTGGAGCCCAGCCCCAAGCTGGCAGCACTTGGCCATCCCAGCCACTGCCAGAGACACTTACCTTCCAGGTGGCCGGATGGTTTCTGAAGTAGGCGAACATGTTTGTGAACCAGCGGTAGATTTCATTGAGTGTCTTCTGTTTCTCGGGAGCTTCTAGGATGGCCTGGAGGTTGGAGTGGGGGTGGGATAAGGGGCTTGTTCCTTTTCTAAAGTTGAGCCTAAGTGGGCAACCTACCTTGGGCTGTTTGACCTGGAGGTCGAGTTATGAGGGCAAAGGAGGGGAAGGAGATAACTTGGAGCAAGGTATGAGGGTAAAGGTGAGAAGTAGGGTGGACATCTGAAGGGAGTTGTTTTAAGGTCAGATTTGGTTTGCTCTGGCCTGGCTAGTGGTAGCTTTGGGTTCAGGAACATGCCTGGGGTGACACCAGCAGGAGGACCACATCTGAAAATGGCTTTGGCCTCCTTGGGGCAGGGATTAAGGTAGGAGTCCACTTTCAGGGTGCTCAGAGGAAGGTGGCTGTCTAGGAGGCAGGTCTCCCTTTTCTCCCACCCCCTACCCAGACCTGGAACGCCATGCTTACCCAGCGGATGAGAGTGGCATAGGTGAATGGGGGGCGCATGTTGTGGAACTTGAAATAATCCATGTTGTGGAAGAACTCTGTAGAGAGTTGGGATAAATCAGGTTCCATCCAGGACCCTGTCATGCCCTGTTCTACCCTCATCTCCACTGTGAGCCTGAACTACCACGATCAGTACCAAGATGGGGTGGGGGTGGCATTTGATTACACACAGCTACTGTTTGCCTAATACCTGCCATAAATTGTCTTTTCTTTGTAGCACTCCTGCCAAAATAGCTCTCCCCAAAGGGAATTAACTTGCACACCAAAGGCATGTAAACAGTAAGTGCATAGCCAGGATGACAGGGGCAGTGGATCCTGGCAAAAGCATAGCCTGGGCTGGCAGATAGGAGGGGTGTGGTGAGTTTAGGCAAGTCTATCCCAATTTAAGTGACTTAGCTAGGTCCCTCCCTCTTGAGGACCAAACAAAGCCAAAGAATGAGCATGGCTCTAGCTCTCAAGGAGACAGGGTTGGAACTACCCATGTGTGACCCTAATGGGGGGCTTCAAGGCATGGATGTGCTAAGAGGAGTCTTTTGTGAGCAGGTCTGTTCTCCCTGAGGCTGGGTGGTGGCTGCAGTGGGGAAGGGAATATGGGGAACCTTTTTACCCTCTTGCAATAGTTGGTATTAGGACCTTGGGGTCACTAGGTGGGGTGTGGACTATATTTACCTGGGAAAGAACTGTTTCCATGGCTGCCCCAGAGGTGCCTCCGCACAGCAAACAGGCTGTCTGAGGCTTCCTGGGGGCCAGACCAGGCTGGAACGGTGCTGTCCTGGATGCCAGGAATAGCAATGCAGCAGGAGCCCTTATCTGATGAGGCCTGGGAGGTGAGAGAGACTGATGATCCAGAGGCTTACGTTTTTCATTTCTTCTTTTTCTTTTCCTTTCCTTTTTGGAGACAAGGTCTTGCTGTATATCCCAGGCTGACCTCATACTGTTGATCTTCCTGGTTCCATCTCTGGAGTTCTTGGATTATTAGGTGTACACTACTGTACCTGGTTTCCGTTTCATTTTATCCTTTTAAAAAGATCTTTGTGTGTTCATGTGTACTATGATGTGTGTATAATGTATAAGTATGTGATGTGTATTGTGCATATGATGTACATGTGTGTAGCTGCATGTGTGCTATGGTATGTATATGGTCAGAGTGGCAGCCCTAGCCTTCCACCTTGTCTGAGGCAGGATCTCTGGTTGTTCACAGCTGTGTGCGCCAGGCTAACTGAGCTGGACCGTGAGCATCTGGAGACTTTTGTCTTCACTGTCCACTCACCAGAGGTATTCTGGGATTACAGATGCTCATGTGACTGGCTCTCTGTAAGTTCTGGGGCTCATGCTAATGCAGCAGGTGCTTTTACCCACTGAACCATCTCCTCAGCCCTCCAACCCCCATTTTATTTTTCAATCAGTTTTCTCTTTTGCTGCTTTTTTTTTTGAGACAAGATCTCCTGTATCCCAGGCTGGCCTCAATCTTTGTAGCATAGGATGACCTTGGTTCTCCTGCTTCCATCTCCTGAGTTCTAGACTTATAGGCATGAGCTACCGAACATGGCTTCCATTTTATTATTTTATTCTATTCTATATTTTTGCACATGCATGTGTATAGAGAGTACATATGTGCTGTGTACAATGGTATGCTCATCTGCATATTGCTTGAGATGGGTTCTCTCCTTCAATCTGTCCATCTGTGAGCCCCAGTGATTCTCTGGTCTCTGTTCCCCAGCCCCTACCCGTGTGAACTGGGTTTACAGACATGTAGCCACACCTAGCTTTTTAATATGGAATCTGGTGAGTCAAACTTGGTGATCTTTGGCCTGAAAGAACCTTATGCTTAAGTGGCAAGTACCTTAACTGCTGAGTCATCTTCCCAGCCCCCGTCTTATTTTTATTTTTATTTATTTTTTTCTATCTTATTTTTAGTGTGCTTATTTTTATTTTTATTTTTATTTTTGTTTTAGCTTTTGTTTTTGGTCTCACTCAAGCCCAGGCTGACCTGAAACTCACTCTTTTTGTCCCAGACTGGCCTCAAACTCACAGCAACCCTCCTACATCTGCCTACCAAGTGCTGGGATTAAAAGCGGGTGCCCATACCTGGCTAGTGGTGTTTATTTTTCACAGACAAGGTCTCTTTATGTTGCCCAGACCGATCATGAATTTCTGATTTCAAGTGATCCTCCTGTCTCACTCTTTCAAGTAGCTGGGATGACAGGCCTATGCCATGGCACCCAGTATATTCAGTGATTTTCAGAGCAAGGGCACCCTAGTCTCAATCATAGACTGCCATGGATTCCCACAAACCCCAGGAGCTCTATTGCTTAGCAAACAGAGGTGGGCATGCTGTGTACCTGCACATGCTGAGGCCATGAGCAGGGGCTGAATTGGGTTTCTCTAGCACCCAACTGTGACTTTGGGAGAATCAAGTATGTTTTCTTGACCTCAATTGTCCTCACCTGTGAATTGGTATGATAGTGATAGCTACCTCATAGTGGTAGCATGACATCACAAAGTATTCCAAATCAGGGCTTAGAACCCAGGGCTATCTTCATGGGTGACACAGGACCCTACACAATTTAATGCTGTAAAGTTATCTTGAAATTTGAACAGGGGCCCACACATTTTCCTTTTGTAAAGGGTCCTGAGTTACATAGCCTGTGCTGGGAGCATGGTGGTGGTGGTGGTGGGGGGCATCATACAGTCTTCCTTCTGTAGGTGGCTCTTTACTATTGCTTTGAAAATGCAGAATCACAATGTTTCTGAAACACAGTGTCAGAGAAGTTTTAAGTAGAAGTGGGGAGATCGCCCGTTTTGGCTTATTAAGGAGCTGGGGACAGGACCTGCATGTGAGGTGGTGGTCTGCCCCTGCAGGGCTCCTCCCTTGCCCTCCACCCCCAGCAGTCGAAGTTGCTACTTCTGGGCCTGGGGCACTTACCACCACTGGAGCCTTGGTCAGTGCTATCTTCCCGGCCAAGTGGGCCTGCATGGCGCATAGCTTCTCCTTTTCAAGCTCTAGCTGTGACAGTGGGCACAAAAGTTAGGCTTCCTCCTGATCTTTCTTTTCTTTTCTTTTCTTTTCTTTTCTTTTCTTTTCTTTTCTTTTCTTTTCTTTTCTTTTCTTTTCTTTTCTTTTCTTTTCTTTTCTTTTCTTTCCTTCCTTCCTTCCTTCCTTCCTTCCTTCCTTCTTTCTTTCTTTCTTTCTTTCTTCACAAACATCACACTTTATTCAAACATTACCAGGGTAAGAGGGGAAGGGAAAAGAGTGAAATAAAGGAGAAAAAAGATGACCCACTGCCACGAGGCCTGATAAACTCATAAGACCATCAGAAAAAGGAAAAAAAGGTACATGTTTTAAAAGAGAATAAGGAAGTTGAATCCATGATAAAGTTGTCCCCCACCCAGAGCCACGGAGCATGATGCATGTATCATCAGACCCAGGCAGAAGAGACTGGGTCCTGGTATGAGTTTTAGAGTTTGAAATTGCTGGAGGAGGGCCCTCACCAAGGTACCATTAGGTTGGTCTGGACCTAGGAGAGACTCATCTTCATCTGGGTGGGTTGAATGCTTGGCTAGGGAGGCATGGCAAAGTTGTGATGTGAGATCATAGTGGGCTGGCCCTGGCTGACTCTATCTGATTCTATCAGTCTGACTTAGTCTCCACATTTAACCTCTCTCTTGAAGACACTCCAACTGCTGTTGGGGGGAACAGGATGATGGATGTCAGATCTCAACTATTTCCTGCTGGATGGGACACAGAGTTATGGCAGTCGGGGTATCTCTCAGGGGGGTTCCCTATTTTAAAGGCTCAAGAGAGAAACCTGTCCACCACACATCACATTGTCATGATTTTGTATTTGGCTAGGTGTTAAAAACTGTAAACATTAGTGTTGGAGCCTATCTCAGAGTCCTGGAGTGACCTTTCTTTTTTAAAAAATATTTTTTATTGATTTATTTATTTGCAAGGAAAGTGGAGAGAATATATGAATAGACACAGCAGGTCCTCTAGCCACTACAAATGAACTCCAGATGCGTGTGCCATTTTGTGCATCTGGCTTTATGTGGGTGCTAGGAAGTTGAACCGAGGTCTGTAGGCTTTACAAGCAAGAGCCTTAACCAGTGAGCCATCTCTCCAGCCCCACCACCTGGACTTTCTTAGCCACACCTTTTTTTTCTGGCTGTGGCCTTCACTGGGAGTGCTTCCTTCTTCCTCCCCTGGGTCTGGCGGCTATCTTCCACCCTGGCCCATTCCTGCAAGCTTTACCTGCTGCTCCAGAGACTGTACCACCTCTCTCTGTAGGAGGCACTGCGCCTTGCCCTTCTCATCCAGGAGGTGATCTATCTGGCAGTGCCTGGGTAGGGGGAAGATTCCATGAAGCTGGCTGTAGTGGGTCTGTCCTTCTGGGTCAGCATCCCAGGTGGGGATAGTCCAGACCCTCTTTGAGGTCTATCTTCAGAGCCTCAGTTTCCCACCCATCTCCCTTCTGTCACTCTCTCCCACCTAGCCTTTCTTCAGTACATTCCCTTTTGCACCTACTGCCTGCCATGCCCAAGCTTGCCCCTTGAGCTTGGCCAGGGTTTTGGAGATGATGATGGAAGGGACATGAATGGCAACAACATTCCAGGTGGGTGGGATAGCTTGTGCAAAGCCTGTTCATGAAGAGGGCAGGACACACCATGTTGCTGCCAATAGTTGGGTATGGTTAGAGAAATATAATAGTATGTGCATGGTGGGGGGAAGAAAGAGAGAGAGAGAAAGAGAGAGAGAGAAAGAGAGAGAGAATATGAGGTAGAGGGGAGGCCATAACAGCCATCTAGAGGAGCTGGGACTTTAGGAATCAATGTGTGCTAGCATGAAGTGTAGGAAGGCAAAGCAGTTAGGAGCATCGATTATGGAGCCTGGCTGCCTGGGTTCAATTCCCAGATCTGTCACTCAGGAATTGGGTGAGCTTGATCAAGACACTTATCCTGTTTGGCCTCAATTCCCTTGTCTATAAAATGGAGGTAAATAACAGCATATCCCTTTATTATGTTTTCTTATACATATGAGGAAACTGGGGCCTAGAGAGGGAAGAAAAAAGGATTTAAGTGTACATGCTAAGATTTTAAAAATTTATTTCTTTGCAGGCAAGCACAAAGAGGGGGAAGAAGAGGTGGGAGGAAAGAGAGGGATAGAGGAAGAGAAAGAGAGAAAGAGAACACTGGGGCTTCTTGTCACTGAAAACCAACTCCATACTCACATGCCACTTTGTGCATCTGGCTTTATGTCAGTACTGGGGAATTGACACTGGGCTGACAGGCTTTGTAGGCAGCACCTTTAACCACTAAGCAATCTCTCCAGCCCTATTCTAAGATTTTACCACTTCCTATCTATTATCTGTCAGGGGCCTGAGTTGAGATTCTGCATCCTAGACTTTTGCCCACAAACTAGGACCCCGTGGAAGGGGGTAAGCTCAGGCCACTCACTTGAGAAAGTCCTCTGGCTCCTTGAAGACCTTTTCACATCCAGGCCACTTACAGACACCATTTGCTAGCAGTGGGTAGGGTCCCTGGGGTGTGGTCAAAATGGTACTGCTAGGGGGGATAGAAGATGTCATGGAAGGGGTAAATGGGGCAAAAGTGTCCTTGCCAACCCTGCCCACTTACCTGTCCTTCCTGGGTACATTGGGGCTTGTGAAGGTGCAGAGCAGGGCTGGCTCCCTGGACACCCACTCCAGACTGGCCACGTTGATTCCTGGGACAAGGAAAGGACCTTGGATCTGCAGACCAGGCTCTGCAGCTTAGCTTAGAAGTTATCTACTCTTCTTGAGCCTTGCAGACCCTGACTGTGCTGTTGCCATGGCCCACAGCTTCTGGCAGAGCAGCTTAAAGATAGCCCTTGGCTAGTGCTGACATTTTGACTAGCTGTAAAGATCTGTGGTTCTATGATTTTGACATTCTATGTCTTCAAGGTTCTAAACCTGACATTTTTTGGAGGTTAGTTTCCATTATTCTGAGACCTGACCCTATGGGCTGTGATTCAGAATGGGCTACACTGCACATGCTCAAAGATTTGAGGACTCTGGGGAGCAGGCTGAGGTATTACCAGGTGGCAGGCCAGGCTGAGCCTTGAGGGAGAAAAGCCCAGTGGCAGCGGTAGGTGGCGGGAAGCTGATCATGGTTGGGCTGTCCAGTGGGCGCACCTGCAGCACAGGGGTCTGAGCATGGGGCTCCACCGTGGAGAGCTGGGGAACACACATGGGCCATGGCTCAGCCTGGATTAGAGTCCCTCCCCCTAGTTCTTTCTCCCTCCTCCCAGCCTGTTCCAAGTCCATACCTGATGCATAAAGTGTGGTTTGTCCTGGAGAAGTGCCTGCAAGTGGGGTGAGGGGCCCAATTGGGTTCCAGAGGGTGCCACCATAACTAGGGGCACTGTGGGAAGCTGGAGGGAGAAGGCAGGTACCATGAGATGTAGCTCTTATCCTTGTGGTTCTCTAATTCATTAGCTCCTCAGTACAGTTCACATGTGAGGAAACTGAGGCTTATGGGGAGTGACTGTCTTTATCAGGATCACACAATTTAAAGTGGAAAAGCTGGCCCCAAACCTGTCACCTCACCTTCTTGAGTCCCAGCCATCTCCTTTGTCACATGGGGATGAGGACATGTGTCTATGCCCATGGGACTATTGAGACAGGGATTGGAAGGTTGGGAAGAGCCTCAAATCTCTGAGGCCTGTCAGTGGGGACTTTCTTGGCCCTGCAACATCTGCATAAGTCACAGACTTGCCTGGGACCCAGAAACCACTTCCTGTGCCCCAGCCAGCCCCTTCCCACTGTGTGCCAAAGTAAAGGTCGACACCTGTAGGCCCAGGTACCCCACCCTGCCTGCCCCATTCTGGTCCCTGGGCCTCACCTGCAGCTGCGATGGTGGCAGGGGGTTCAAGGAGGAAGAAGAGGAGCCGGAGGAGGAGGCATGGGCTCCATCTCGGAGGTCCCAGCCCTGGAAGGTTCCCCCTAGACTCTTGGGTCCCAAGAGATCTGAGGCCTTGAGTGTACCCTTCCAGCTGAGTGAGGCTCCTGGAGATGGGCCAAGGGCCAAGGAGGGGGCCACAAGCTTGGCTGGCTTGGCGTTGGGCATTGGGTTCTTGTCTGAAGGCAGGCTGTAGGGACGACATGGGGTGGAGTCACGTGTGTCAGGAGTGGTCTGAGGTACTCAACCATGTTAATATGAATACACCTCTGGTCAGAACAGGTGTTGCGCTGCTGAATATCCCAAAGGACCTTATTACTATACCTCAGCCCCCCCCCCCCCTCTGTCTGTCTCTCTCTCATGGTTCCAGCACTTGGCTTGCCAGCATAGTCCTCTTGTGGATGTGTTCTTCACTAGGGAGATGGGCAATTGGTTTTGGGGACCTCAGCCCTCCAGTACCCCTGTGCTTCCTGCACAAGATGCCCAATCTTTGCTGATTCTGCTGGTCTGGTCTTGAACTCTCTCTAGGAGCTTTTATTTTATCCCAGTGACTTGGGCATGGACTAAAAAAATAGCTGGCTGCTAAGGCTCCAGGGAACTAGGACTAGTAAGGAATCTTTTGCAACAATCTAGGCAACTAATGATGCTGGTACTGACCTGGATTTTAGCAGGGGAGCTGGCAAGATCTGGCTGGATTCTGAGTCTATTTTAAAGATGAAGTCAGAAGTTGCTGGCACCTTGATGTAGGGGGTGAGAGAATGGGTCAGGGAAGCTTCTGGGGTATAGCCTGAGCAGATAAAAGGATAGAGTTGAAATTACCAGATAGAGGGGGTTATAGGCAGCAAAGTTGGGGTGATAGCTCGATGTGAATGGATGCTGAGACAAGCATTAGACCCATGGATAGACATGCAGGTAGGTAGCTGAATTGAAGAATGTGGAACTCGGGGTCAGAACTGGGGTTGGTCCTCTCTGCACTCTTTTCCTGCATGGTGCTACCATGGCCGACACCAGAGAGAAGTGGGGACAGGCTTTCTTTTTAAAGATATTTTATTTATTTATTTATTTGAGAGAGAGAGAGAGAGAGAGAGAGAGAGAGAGAGAGAGAGAGAGAGAGAGAGAGAGAGAGAGAGAGA
>PVHP010043571.1:0-14474 GCA_004024765.1 Zapus hudsonius
AAGTTTTGCTCACTTGATTTCTTGAATTTATTGAAACCTATGACATCCTTATTAATTCCTTCTGATTTGTCTTCTACTTCTGAAAGTCTGTCCTCCAAATTATCAACTCTGGGACTGATTGATTTGAGGGATATTTTTAACATCTCATTTTTAGTATTTGTTTCTGCTATAGCTTTGTTTACAGACTCCAATTCTTTGGTGAGATCCAATTTCCAATCTATTTTTGTTTTTGTTTGGGATTCCTGATAAACATTTTTAATTTTTTAGGTCCTCATCAAATTTAATCATTTGGATGTCTAGCTCCTCCTTTAATTGGTTAATTTTCAATTCACTTAATGTTTTTCTGAATTCATTCACAATTCTCTCCACTGAGTTCATTTTGGAGATTATGTTTGAGTTAGAAACCTTCATGTCTTTTCTCATAATTTCCATATCAGCCATTAGCTGCTTCATATTTGCATTGCAGTTGTGGTCAGGAGTCATATTGTTCTTTATTTTCGATTGTGTGTGTGTTGCCTCTATTTCTTTGCCAGTCTCCTGCTCCATAAAGGGACTAGGGGCCCTGGGTTGGGGAATTCCATCTTTGATTTCTGTGGGTTTTTTCCTTTGATTTCTTCCCATGACTAGGTATCGGTGTGTGGGACTCTGGCACCCTGGGGGGTGTTGATCAGCCTGTTTTGCTTCCAATGGGAAGATCACCAGGTTTGATCTTAAACAAAGGTCTTTCCTGTTGGGGAGTTCTATGCCCAGAGAGGCTTAGTTTATTACCTGACTGGATCACCCTGCTACCAGATGGTATGCTGGAGTAGAAACACAGTCCCAGCACTCCCACTATAGGGCCCAGTGTTCTCCCACCTGGCTGTGCCCACCTATATGGTGCCCTCCCAAGATGCCTATGCCCCTTCAGCACTGGCTGAGGTTTCTGGGTGGTGCCTGAGGCCTGGCTCCACCCGGCAACTGCAGTCCTGCACCCTAGTTCAGCTTGCCCGCGGAACACGAACGCCCATGTATTGGAGGGGTCTCAGGGAGAAGTGCGCCCAAGAATCGCTGGAGGGTCAGTGGCGTGTGGTCCCCAGCACCCGCCAAAGCAGCCTTTGTCTCCCCTGTCCTGGCTGAGTTTCCCTGGTGTATGAGAGCTGGCCCCGCCTGGCAGCTACGGACAGAGTGCTAGATCAGTTTGCCCGAGGAGCGATTGCCTTTGTATGTGGAGGGGGTCTCGGGGAGAAGTGTGCCCAAGAATCGCTGGAGGGAAGCTGTGGGAAGGAGGTCCTGGGAGGGAGCGGTTTTCAACCGTGCAGGCGGAGCGGGAGGTAGGGGTGGGGGAAGGGCGGCGCTTTGTCCCTCTGCCGAGTAGAAGGCAGATGGGGAAACCAGACCCCCCGGCTATTGTGGAGCTGGGGAGACGGTAGGTTTGAGTTTAAGGCCAGCTGGGGTCCTGGGTTTGGATCCCAGCTGAAGAATCAAACCTTTTCAAAGAGAGTCCTGGCGAGGCTGCTACTAGTCCGCCATGATGCTCCGCCCCCTATAAATATAGTTGTACAAATGTTTCTGCATCGAGATGTGACATCTTGTGGATAGATGCCTAATAGAGGGATAGCAGGGTCCATTTGTAGTTCTATGTCCATTCTGTTCAGGAGTCTCCACACAGCTTTCCATAATGCTTGAACAAGTTTGCAATCCCACCAGCAGTGAATGAGGGTTCCTCTTTCCCCACATCCTCGCCAGCAATGATTGTTGTTGGTTTTCTTTATGATTGTGATTCTGACTGGAGTAAGGTGGTATCTCATTGTGGTTTCGATTTGCATTTCCCTGATGCTTAAGGATGCTGAATACTTTCTTAGATGGGACAAGGCCATTTGTGTTTCCTCCTCTGTGAATTCTCTGTTTAGATCAGTGCCCCATTTTGTGAGGGAGCAGTTTGCTTTTTTGTTATTAATTTTTTTGAGTTCTCTATAGGTTCTGGAAATTAGGCCTCTGTCTGAGTTGTAGCTGGTGAAAATCATCTCCCATTTTGAAGGGGGTCTATTGACTCTGAGAACGATGTTTTTGTCTATAGAGAAGCTTTTGAGTCTGATCAGGTCCCATTGGTTAAGTGACTGTTGCACTTCCTGAGCTACTGGATATTTGCTCAGGAACTTGTTCCCTATTCCTAACTCATGTAGGGTTCCTCCTATTTTTTCTTCCAGGGTGTTTAGGGTTGTATGGTTAATATTGAGGTCTTTGATCCATTTGGAGTTGATCTTTGTGCCTGGTGAAAAGAGTGGGTCTATTTTCATTTTTTACATGTGTTTATCCAATTTGTCCAGCACCATTTGTTGAAGTAATTGTAAAGCTGATTAGTCTCGTGGAATACTTTAATTTCGCCATCAATTATGATGGATAACTTTGCTGGGTAGAAGTCTAGGTTGGAATCCATTCTTCTTTAGACCTAGAATCGCTTTGTTCCAAGCTCTCCTGGCTTTTAAAGTGTCTATGGAGAAGTCTGATGTGATTCTGATGGATTTTCCTTCATACGTGAGTTTTCTTTCTCTCGTTGCTCTAAGGACTCTCTCTTTATCCTCAATGTTTGGCATTGTAACTAAGATATTTCTTGGGGTGTTCCTCCTTTGGTCCAATTTGTTTGGGGTCCTCAGTATCTCTTTTGGTTGCACAGGACTATCTCTTGCCAAGTATGGGAAGTTTTCTTGAATGATTCTGTTGAAAATATTTTCTTTGCCCCTAGTTTGGTTTTCTTCTCCTTCTGGGAGACCCATGATCCTGAGATCAGGTCTTTTTATGGTATCCCACATTTCCCTTGAGTCTTGTTCACTTGCCCTTTAGAATTTTGTCAAGGTTCTGATTTCTCTCGAATTCTCTTCCGTTCTGTCTTCCATGTCTGAGGTCTGTTTTCCCAGTCATTAATCCTGTTGGTAAGAGATTCTGGGGATGTTCTTATTATTTCAATATGGTTTTTGTTTTCTGCAACTTCTTTTTGGGTTGCTTCTATCATCCTGTTGAGATGTGATTTCATTTACAGGTTTGATTTAATTACTTCTTCCTGACAGTCATTCTTATATTTGCAGATGTCTTCAGTTAATTTGGAAAGCTGGTTTTTGATACCTTCAGTTTGCCTTTAGTTCTGATATATCTCTTCTGATGTCCATTTGGTGCTCCTCTTTTATATTAAGCTGGCGGGAAAGCTAATAAGTTGACTTTGTATCCTTTCAATATGTTGGTCCATCTTTTCTTGCATGACTAACGTTAAGCTCTCCGAAGATCTGTGCCAGTATGATCAGGGTTAATCTTGTGTCTTCCTGGGCCTGCCTCTGCTCTCTCCCTTTAGTGGTATTGTTGTTGCCATTTGGCGTGGTTTCCTCAGCTGTTATAATATTCTTGCATTGAGGTCTGCCCATTTTGATTCCACTTGATGTGGTTGGTGCCTTTGAGATATCTGGGCACTGGAAAAGAGCAGCTGTGCTCCTCAGGCATGGGAATGTGGCCACTGGACTCCCCAGGTGAAGGAATGGAGACGCAGGGTTTCCTGGGTTCTTCAAAACAGCCACGTGTTACCCAGGTGTGGGAAATGAGCCTCCGGATTCCCCGGGTGTGGGAAAGGAACCTCAGGGTTCTCCAAGTGCTGGAAAGTAGCCACTGGGTGCATGTGGGGAAGCAGCCGGGGTTCCCTGGGAGGGGGAAAGTAGCCATGGTTCTCTGGGCACATGAATGGAACCTCAGGGTTCTCCAAGCATGGGAAAGTAGCTGCTGGGTTCTTACAGGAAAGCAGCCATGGTTCCCTGGGCAGGGGAAAGTAGCCAGGGTCCCTCAGGTGGGAAAGGCAGCCTTGGGTCCCTGGATGGGACAGGCAGCCTCAGTCCCCTGGGCGGAAAAGGCAGCCTCCATCCCCTGGGTGGGAGAGCAGCTGGATCCCAGGAGGGAAAGGCAGCCATGTCCCTGAATGGGAAAGTAGCTAGGTCCCCAGGTGTGAAAGCAGCCAGTTCCAGGACAGGAAAGCAGCCAGGTCCCCAGGTGGAAAAGGCAGCAGGATCCTGGGGTGGAAAAGGGGCGGAAAAGTCAGCCAGATCCCGGGGCAGGAAAGCAGCCGGGTCTCTGGGTGGGAAAGCAGCCAGGTCCCGGGCAGGAAAAGGCAGCGGGTCCCAGAGCAGGAAAGCAGCAGGGTCCCAGGGCAGGAAAGCAGCCTGTCCCCTGGTGGAAAATGCAGCCGGGTCCCAGGGCAGGAAAGCGGCCAGGTCCCGGGGCGGGAAAAATGTCCCGGTGGAAAGCAGCCAGGTCCCAGGTCGGGAAATTGTCCAAGTTCCAGCGGGGTGGGAAAGTGGCCGGTCCGGTGGGAAAGCAGCTAGGTGCCAGGGCAGGAAAGAGGCCGGGTCCCAGCAGGAAAGCAGCCAGGTCAGACCCCTGGAGCAGGTCCTGCCGGCTGGGCTGTTGTTACTCACTGCCTCTCACACGCCCTTATGTTCGATGTGGGTTCCAATAAGTAGAATCTGTTGCTGGAAAGTGTCTGGAGCTGAGATCCTGGCTATTGCTTGCGTCCATGGCCTGGATCACAGCTAAAAACCCTAACCCTTGTTCCCCTGGGGTCACCACATGGCTTCTAGTCTGCCATCATGAACCAGAAGCCCCAAAGAGAATATCTTGACAGCTACAAAAAAAATTTGGTTAATTCCTCCGAGGGGCATGGGAGCCAGCCTGTAGCCATTTTATACTCATGTACTGTTAGAATTCTTTTCAGATATAGAATATTGCTTTCTCAAATAAAACAAAAACCATTAGTACTGGAGCTGGGGATACGGCTAAGTGGGTAATCATACTTGCCTCACACTATGTCTTTCACCTATCCTGGAGGTCTTCAGCAGGACTGAGCCTCATTTTCCCTGAGGAATAGCTGATTGTTTACTCCTCTTCCTTCCCAGTGTCTTAATTCCTTTCTTTTTCTTTCTTTTTCCTTTCTTCCTCTTTCTCTTTCTTTCTTTCTTTTTTTGTTTTGTCAAAGTAGGGTCTCACTCTAACCCAGGCTGACCTGGAATTCACTATGTAGTCTCAGGATGGTCTGGAACTCATCCTCCTACCTTGACCTCCTCATTTCTGGAATTAAAGGTGTGTGCCACCAAACCCAGGTCTAATTCCTGTTTCTTTACTGTCATCTTTGGGATCACCTCCCAAACTCTGGGTTAGCCTCAGGGATTGCTTCTAGTATACCATCACTATGACCATAGGAAAAGCCTCAGAAAGGAATTACCCCAAGAGAGAAGTAGACTGAAAAAAAATACAGCACTCATTCTGATTCCTGGGCACATTTGTTTACTTATCCACAGACCAGCATTTCCTAGACTCATGTGGCTTTCTGAGTGGGCAAGCCCGGAAGCCAGCATTTCCACTTGGAATGTATATGAATAATCTGATAGCTCTGAACCATTTCAGCAGATGGCCTATGGGGTAGGGGGTGGAAGAAACACTGTGTCCACCCTTGATTCCCTCCCAGGAATGAAGTGTTGGGCCATGAGTGCAGCTACACTATGTCAAGGACAGACAGACCTGTGGGGTACTTTCAAATGCCCTCAGCCATTGCTGGATCCATCCCCAAGATGTAGCCAAACATAATCCCCACCCACCCCATCTCTCTTCCCTCATCCCTCCACCTTTATTAATTTTGAATGAGATTTGCTAAGCAAAATGAATAAACATTTCTGGGAATCACTTCAGAAACAGATCAACTCAGCCAGACAAATTCTCAGACAATTTCACCTGATACAGTCCTCACACATAGGTTTTATTATAAAAGGAAAGAAATGACAAGAGGAAGGGCTGTGGAGATAGCTTAATTAGGAAAGTGCTTGTCATGAGGACCTCAGTACAATCCCCAGATCCTACATAAAATGTCAATTCTAGAGGTGCACACCTGTAATACCAGGGCTAGGGTGGCTAGGGTGGCTGAGGCAGGAGGATCCCTAGGGCTCATTGTCTAGCCAGTATGCTTGGCAAGGTCCATTCAGTATCCTAATATGTCACAAAAGGAGGTGGGTAGAATATCTCATTGGCTTGAAGTTCACCAAATAGACTAGCTGGCCAGTGAGCCAGAGGGATCCTGCTCTTTCTGCCTCCATAGCCCTACAGACTTCCATAGACCCTTTCAGGAAAAAAAAAAAGAGATTTCATCCTTCTTTGAACTTGCACATCATCTGGTTAACACTGCCTTTAAAATTAACTGCAGTGCTGGTGAGATGGGTAAGTGGCTAAAGTGTTTGCGCACAAGTACAAGGACCTCATTTCAGATCCCTGGCACCCACATAAAAGCCGGTGGTGTGGAAGCATGCCCCTGTAATCCCAGGGTGTGAGAGGCAAGATAAGAGAATCATTGGGGTTTGCTAGCTATTCTAGCCTTATTGGTGAGCTCTGAGATTTTTGTTTGTTTATTTCAAGGTAGGGTCTCACTCTAGCCCAGGCTGGCCTGAATGTCACTTTGCAGCCCCAGGGTGACCTTGAATTCCTGGAAATCCTCCAATCTCTGTCTCCTGAATATTGGGATTAAAGGTGTGTACCACTATGCCTGGCAAATTTGTAAGCTCTGGGTTCAGGAAGAAACCCTATCTCAAAAAAAAAAAGATGGAGAGCAATGGAGGAATGGAGGAAGACACCCAGCTTCAACCTCTGACCTCTACATGAACATACACACATATGTAGCTACACACATATGGACATACACATACACACATGAAAAATATTAACTATGTGCTGGAGGTCTATGACACACAGCCACTCCCAAATCCCAAATTTTACTCACAAGCAGTTTTGAGCACCTACTAGGTGGCAGCCACAGTGAAACATGGGAAGACAGAAAAATGGGGATATAAAACGAGTAAGGAAAGGCCCCTAGCCCCATTATTTTATGTGGAAGACTGATGTGTCCATGATGAAAACAGTAGAGAAAGATGAACTGAGAACTACCATCTAAAGAAGAAGGCAGACACAGCAGGACATGAACAATGGAAGATAGGTGACACAAGGGAGGGGGAATCAATGATGAGAAATACCACAGAGAGGTCAGAGCGTGGAAGGAGCTTTTAATGTGAAATAATCCATCAAGATGCTCCCTGGTCATATTTCAGTACACACAGGCAATATACATTACCCAGCCTTCCTTGTAGTCAGTTGGGTCATGTGATGGTCAGATGACCAAAGAAATATGGGAGTAAATAATGTCTGCCTAATTATAAATCCCTTTGCATGCTCCTTTCCTGCCTCTCCCAGCTTAGTAGCTGGCTGAAGTCAAAGGACCCAGAAAAGAACTTCGGAAAGACACTATAACCTGAGTCACCTCGGAGACAAGCTCCCCAAGAACATCATTTAGCTAGCATTGAAATCTGACAAGAGCAAGAAGTACAGGTTTTGGTAGGGGTGGGCCCTAAGGACCTGGTGGTTGTTTCTTCCTGCTAGGTTAGTAATCCTAATAAGACACGTGACACAGAAGAGTTTTAACAGTGTGAACTAGAGTGTGGCCAAATTGTTGATTGAAACGAGCTTAGAAACCAAAGGACTAAAGATTTGGAGATGCTATTATCCAACTGATGCTGACCAGGAGGTGATGTCCATCCTCTGCTCATGTCATGTTTTCCCCTTCCATCATGGAGCTTCCCTTTGAGACTGTAAACAAAAATAAACCCTGTCCTCCCATAAACTGTTTTGGGTTGGATACTTTCTGCCAGTAACAAAAAGCTGATTGTGACAATCCTCCACGTGGTAGCATGTGGCACATAGTGACAAATACCTTGATTTTAGCACCTAGTCATCATCACAGGAAATTTACTGGAAGGGGAGAGCTGTATGGAGGAAGTCTACTGGCAGGAACCCTGAGGATCAACACTTCTAGGCAAGCAAAGGAATAGGATTGAGTAGAAAGGATTTGGGACAAAATGCAATCACAGCAGAGATTCAGATGATCCCAGAAGAATTCCAGGGGAATTCTAGACCCAAATTTAGGCAAAGATCATCTTTTTACCAGCACATTGATAAATCATTAGAGGTGGGCTGCCCAAGAAAGGGGTCATGAACCTGGAGCAATTAGTTTATTCAGTCAAGAACACTTTCTAGAGGGGACTTCAGCTGGAAAGTGGCATTTACCAGCATGTCTAGGAGTGGAAAGAAAGAATTCTTCATTCCTGGCGAAGTCTGGTTGTCAGCTTGACAGGATTTAGAATTACCATCAAAACAAATCCCTAGTCATGTATGTGGGTTTTTTTTTAGGTTAGTTGAGGTGAATGGACCCACCATAATTTTGGGCAACAACATCCCATGGGCTGGGTTCCTAGACTATATAAAAAGAAGAAAGCAAAAGAAGAAGAAGAAGAAGAAGAAGAAGAAGAAGAAGAAGAAGAAGAAGAAGAAGAAGAAGAAGAAGAAGAAGAAGAAGAAGAAGAAGAAGAAGAAGAAGAAGAGGAGAAAGAAAGAAAGAAAGAAAGAAAGAAAGAAAGAAAGAAAGAAAGAAAGAAAGAAAGAAAGAAAGAAAGAAAGAAAGAAAGAAAGAAAGAAAGAAAGAAAGAAAGAAAGAAAGCTGAGCATTCAGCAGTCATCACTCTCTACTACTTCCCTGTCAATGTAATGTTGTGCATGCAGGCTGGCTGCCTGCTCAAGCCTGCCAACCTTTCCCCGCCATGATGGACTCTACTCTTTGGAACTGTAAACTGAAATAAATTGTTTCCTTCCCTAAGTTTCTCTGGTCAGGTATTTATTCAGAACAATGAGAAAATAATTAATATTCTGTTTATATAATAAGAAAATGTTAAGGGGTAGTGGCAAAGGTTACCAATTTTTTTCCAGTAAGGACACCTAAATCAAAGAACAAAGGACATGGTGCTGAAAATCCCCAACATTATAGGTTGAAAAAAAAAGAAAACAAGGGCTGGCTAAGTAAAGTGCTTGTCTAGAATGCACAAGGTCCTCAGCTTGATCCCCAATACCACATAAATGGGGCATGGTGGTATATGCCTGCAATCCCAGCACTGAAGAAGTACTGGCAGGGAGATCAGAAGTTCAGGATTTTCCTCAGCTTTAAAGCGAGTTTGAGGAAACTCTGGGGTACATGAAACAATGAAGAAAAAAAGAGTGTGAGAGAAGAAGAAAGGAAGGGAGGGAAAGAGGGAGGGAGAGAGAAAGGGATGGTGTCACAGTTTGACCCAGGTGTCCCCCATAAGCAAATGAATGTATTCTGAATGATGGATCCTCAACGGATGGCAGTTTGGGTTTTACAACCTCGCTGAAGCTGTGTTGTCAGGGGTTGGTTTATGGGGTTATAAGCCAGCTTCCACTTACCAGTGTTTGGCACACATTCTTGCCACTGTTTTCAGTGCTGTGGTGGAGATGATGTCCACCCCTCTGCTCATGCCATAATTTTCCCTGCCATGATGGAGTCTCCCCTTGATTCCATAAGCCAAATAAACCCATTCCTCCACAGGCCGCTTTTCCTTGGGTTCTTTCTGCGCAGCAACACAGAGAGCTGACTACAACAGTTTTGGTACCAGGTTGTGGAGTCTATTGCTGCTAGAACCCTGATCTTGTGGCTTTGGGCCTTTTGGAAGTGATCTGCAGGAGGATGTGGAAGGATTTGAAACCTCATCCTAAGAAACACCTTCCAGTGCTGTAAGTATAGCTTGATGGACCATCCTGGTCAGAGTTAAAAGACCTGAATGAAGTAAGAACTATGGACTGTGAGGTTTGGCTTATGAGGGTGAGAAAGAACTTTGTTGGGACTGTACCAGAAGCAGTTTGCCTGAGAGGCTTGCTACATTCTGTCTGCCTATGTCCTGAGAAATTTTGAAGGGTTGCTTTACATAAAGATGGACTGGTGTGAGATGATCGAGATGGCACAGAAAGAAAAGATATCTTTGGGCTGAAACTGCTGCCTATTCAGCTGCAATTGTTTGAGAAATGACAACTATTGAGATTGGGCCAGGTTATCTGCATTATAACAGCACAAACAATACCTGAATGCTTTGTTCCCCCCTGGATTAACAAATTGGTAGCCCACCTGGTGGTATGGAATATAACAAATGCAGGAAGAGAGGGTGATTGGACTTGTAACACAGTTTTAATTTTGAAAAATGGCCATCAGCAATGTGAAGCAGGTGTGCTGGATTGCCTACATGGAGGCCCAATGGAGTCATGAAGGTGAACTGTGGTCTGTAGTGGAGACCCAACGAAATACCAGGACTATGGATGGCTGCCAAACAGAGCTGCCAACACCGGAAGTTTTTCCAGAGTGAGTGGCGGACCAGGAGGGGTGAAATCGGATCTCCAAGAGATTTGTTACTGAATTATTGAACTTGGAGTTAGAGATTGATGCTGCCCTGATTGTTTTAAATCTTGTATTGGTTCAATCTGTTTTTGCCACGCCTCATGTTGCCTTTTGCAATGTGAATGTTCTTTGCCATTATGGGTTTCTTTATTCTTTTTTTTTATGGCTCAGTTGAAAGAAAACTGAGGGGACTTATGGAGTTGAGCTGAACACATTGTGTTTTATATCATGTATGATTATTAGTTTGTGGGGGCCACTGTCATGGTTTGATCCAGTTGTCCCCCACAAACAAAGGAATGTGTTCTGATTAATCGATCCTCAGCTGATGGCAGTTTGGGATTTACAACCTTGCTGGAGCTGTATTGTTGGGGGCAGGTTTATGAGGTTATAAACCAGCTTCCCTTGCCAGTGTTTGGCACATCTTCCTGCTATTATTTGCAGTGCTGTGGCAGAGGTCATGTCCACCCCTCTGCTCATGCCATCATTTTCCCTGCCATGATGGAGTCTTCCCTTTAGTCCGTAAGCCAAATAAATCCATTCCTCCACAACCCGCTTTTGTTTGGGTTCTTTCTGCATAGGAACAGAGAAAGCTAACTACAACAGATGGATAAGGAGGAAGGGAGGGGCAGGGAGAAAAGAAGTTAGGGAGGAGAAGGGCATGAGAGAAGGCAAAGAAGCCAATGAGAAAGGTGGAGAATGATAAAAGAATGAATGATAAGAGAAGGTGAATTACCAATTAAGAAGTTTAACACCTATTCTATTGCATTTCTCAATAACTGAGGTGTGTTGTAAAATCAATCCCTTTTGGAACTGAGTGGAAGACAGGGCAGAAAGAATGTAAGAGCCATGGTGGGGGAGAATATCCAGAGACACTGCCCCCCTCAGCAACAATACACAAGGGGCAAGGGAAAAAAAGAGAAGGAAAAGCTGGCTCCCTCTGGTGCAGTTCAACCCCCTAACCTATGGCCAGACCTAGTATATGCACTGAGAAAGGACCCCAGTGGGTAGGGGACAGAGAGGAGGGAAACGGGGACATATTCACAAGATTTGCTCATACAATGTATATAATTATTCATAATAAAAATATATTTAAAAAAAATAAATGAGGGGGCAAAGCAAGATGGTGGACAAGTAACAGCATCACCAGGATTCTCTCCGTAAAGGTTTGATTTTCCAGCTGGGATCCAAACTTTGGACACCAGCCGAACCTGAGCCCGAATCCTCCCTAAACCCCCCAGCTCCTGTACCAGTGCAGACGGGGTACCCCAGCGGCTCTCAGCTCTGCAGAGGAGAGGAGAGCTGAACCCTCCCCCACTCCAAGCTCCCGCCATTATCCCCTAGCGGCAGGTTCCTAGCCCGTGCCACCCATAGTCCCTTTATTGAACAGGAAAGTTGAAAGGAAGTAGAGGAAGCACATATACAATCGCAAAGAGAGAATAATATGACTCCTGACCACAACTGCAATGCAAACATGAAGCAGTTAATGGCTGATAGGGAAATTATGAGAAAAGACATGAATGAGATGAAGCTTTCTAACTCAAGCATAGACTCCAGACTGAATTTACTGGAGAGAAATATCAATGAATTCAGAAACACATTAAGTGAATTGAAGATTAATCAACTAAGGGAGGAACAATCAATTGATTAAATTTTATGAGGACTTCAGAAAACTTAAAAATGATTATCAGGAATCCCAAGAAAAAACAAAAATAGATTGCAAATTGGATCTCACCAAAGAATTGGAGACTATAAACAAAATTATAGCAGAAACCAATAGTGAAAGCAGATGTTAAAAACCTCCCTTGAATCAATCAGTCCCAGAGTTGAAAATCTGGAGGGCAGACTCACAGAAGTTGAAGACAAGTCAGAAGGAATTAATAAGGATGTCATAATATTCAATAAATTCAAGAAATCAAGTGAGCAAAATTTGAGGGATCTCTGGGATACCATAAAGAGGCTCAATATTAGAATCATGGGGATCTCAGAGGGAGAAGAAACCCAGGCTAAGTGCATAGGAAATATCTTCAACAGAATTATTCAAGAAAACTTTCCCTTACTAACACGAAAAAGCACACTCAACTTTCAAGGGGCCCAGAGGACTCCAAACACACAGGACATGAAGAGGAATTCTCCAAGACACATTTTAATTAAGATGCTTAACATAAAAAGAAAAGAGAAAATACTCAAAACTGCTAGAGAAAAGCAAACCGTAACTTACAGAGGAAAAGCCATCAGACTTACCTCAGACTTCTCATTAGAAACCATGAAAACCAGAAGGGCTTAGAATAATGCTTTTCAGGGCCTAAAGAATATGGCTTTCAACCTAGACTACTCTACCCAGCAAAGCTATCCCTCATAATAGATGGAGATTTGAAAGTGTTCCATGAGATAAACCAGCTTTATGATTATTTGAAAATAAAGCCAAAATTTCAGAAGATCCTGCAAGAGATATCCCACACAGAAGAAATAAGAATTCTACCTCAGAAGAGTACCAGAGATCAGACACGACAATCACAGTCAGTGCACTGATAACAGCAGCACAGACAACAACAGCCATTACCCCTTCATCATGGCAGGGCTTAAAGCAAACCTCACAGTTATATCACTGAATATGAATGGACTTCACTCCCCTATAAAAAGACACAGATTGCAGGGTGGATCAGAAAAATGGACCCTTCCATCTGCTGCCCTCAGGAAATGCACTTTACCTCTAAAGACAGAAATCTTCTTAGAGTAAAAGGATGGAATACAGTTTATCAGGCATGTGGAAGTAAAAAGAAAGCAGGTGTGGCTACATTAATCTCTGACAAAACAGACTTTACAACAAAATCAATTAAAAAGGATAATGATGGTCACTTCTTACTCATCAAAGGAATGATACAGCAGGAAGAATTCACCATCATTAACATATATGCACCAAATTTGGGTGCAACACAGTTCATAAAGGAAACCCTACTCAAAAATAAAGCAGAAATAGACTCTAATTCCATCATAGTAGGAGACTTTAAGACACCTCTATCAGATCTAGACAGATCAACCAAACAGAAGATCATCAGGGACATAACGGAGCTTAATGACACCATTGACCAGCTGGGGAATAACAGATATTTACAAAACGTTCTGCCCCAAAGACACAGAATATACGATCTTCTCAGCAGCACATGGGACTTTTTCTAAAATTGATCACATCTTATGTCACAAATTTTCCCTAAACAAATTCAGGAAGATCAATGTAGTTCCTTGCATCATATCAGACCATAGAGCATTAAAGGTAGAAGTTAACAATGGAACAGGATCCATGAAATACACAAAGTACTGGCACCTGAATAGTTCGCTCCTAGAAAATGATTGGGTCATCCAAGAAATAAAACATGAAATTCAGAATTTCCTAGTAATAAACGATGAAGATAACACATCGTATCAGAACTTATGGGACACAATGAAGGCAGTCCTGAGGGGAAAGTTCATCGCGCTAAATGTCTTCATATCAAAGACAGAGAGGTCTTAAATCAATCCCCTAACCACCCACGTAAAATCATTGGAACAGATGGAAAAAGCTAACCTGAGAAGCTCAAGAAAAAGGAAATAATTAAAACAGAGCAGAGATTAATTGCGGCGCGCTCCCCGCTCGGCGAGGAAGAACAACACCACTCGAAGATCCTTCTCAAATCACACTTTAATGGAGAGCCTTTTGATTGAAGGGGGGGTAGGAAGCGAGGGGCCCCAAGCGCTAAGAAGCAGCTGCTTATATAGGGAAAAGAGACACGGATCGTCCCATGATTGGCTGGCTCCTGCTTGCCACCTCCAGACACCACAGGATTGGCTAGGATAGCTTGTAGTAAAGTAGCCTTCCATTGACCTTTTGACCTTTTAGTAAAGTAGTCTTCCCAAGCATTGCCTAGCTGCGAGGTAGTGGGCACCACCTAATGGCGATCCCGGCTCCCTGCAGTTCCCCCTTTTCTTTTATTTAAAAAAATTAATAATAAAATGGCTCAGGACCATGTCTGTCTTAGGTTGTCCATGGCAAAGTACATTCTTACCCGTCATCGGAATTCTGACCTCCAAGTGTCAGAACCCTGTCTTAGGTTGATATGTATTTCCATGGATCTTACCCGACTCTGACAACGGATCCAGCATTTTAAGCCATACATGGGGGGAGGCCTAGGGCCAAATGGACACTCCTTCTCCGGTG
>PVHP010043572.1:0-14456 GCA_004024765.1 Zapus hudsonius
TTTAAGAGATTTCTAGAAAATTAGTAAAGGCAATTTCCAAGTGTATTGTGAGGGTTATTTCCAGAGAAGATTGACTAAGGGGGGAAGACCTGCTGTGACTGTGGAGGGTATGATCCAATATCCTGGTGACCTATATGGAATAAAAGGGAAGGAGGAAGCCCTCTATCATAGACATATTCTCTCTCTCCTTCCCTCCCTCTCTTCCTCCTTTGTTTCACCCTCCTTCTTCCTTCTTCATGAAGTAAGCTGCTTTGCTTTACAACATGGCCCTTGTCAGCATTGAGCTTCACCTCAAGCTCACAGCAATGGAACTATTTGACCATGGACTAAAACCCCCAAAACTGATCCAAAGGAATTCCTCTTTTTAAAAACTGCTTTCATTGCAGCTCTCACAGACAGGGAAATGTGACATGTAACATATAACAGTTTATGCAGTTTTATTTAATTATTATATGAATATGTGATGTAATCTTATGCCCTTTTTAATATTTCACTATCTCCAGAAACAAAAAAAAAATTAAGAAAGTCAAATGTAAAAACCAAATATTTGATATTTGTGTATTTATTGCTTAGTATGTTGATAACAGTTCTTGACAATGATTATACATTAATTATTGAAAAGTTGGTCTTATTGGAGCTTATTCTTTTGTATAGTCTTATTTTTTAACTACACTAGAAAAGATTAACTTTATACAAATGGAAAAAAGAAAAGATTGTTTTATTGGTCCATCTTACATGATATTTTCTTTGAGTGTTGCTGGTGCTGTAATATTAGTAAAGAGTTAATTTTACTGTTTAATCAATAAGAAAACTAGAAATTAACAGACATAAGTTTATCATTTAAATAATCTTCACAAAAATTTATTGAATTTATGACTTAAATAATAAAAATGACATTGATTTTCACATTTTTTTCTGAGCTGAGTTTTACTATATAGCCCAGGCTTTCCAGGAACTCTAGATCCTGCTTTGGCCTCAGGAGCATAGGGATTATAAGCATGTACCATCATGCCTGGATTTATAATTGACTTTCCCTGTAGTTTCATGAACACATCAATTCTGTGTGATCAATGTTATCAGAACAGCAAATAATTTCATTTTGAATATAAAGTTAAAATCTTGTAGTATCAATCGAGTAAATATATATTTGAATTAAGGACATGGGGATTCAGATTGCTGAAAAGCAGACCATTATAACTTATCAGCTTTCATTTATGAAATATCAAGAAAATCGATTTTATAAACTATCAAGAAAAGAACATTATGTTTAAAAATAAACAGCCTGATCTTCTCCAAGAAATCTAAATGTCAACCATTTTCTCGATAGACATTCATTGTAAAGCTTTAGGGTATCTTCTAGGATGGTGGATGGTCTACTCAGAGTTTTGGGATACATTACATTTAAGGCATATCAAAGGAGATTAGGCATGAGCTTTTCTTCACTAAATAATAAAGAAGAAATATGATACTCGTTTCTAAACAAACTTCTGTGAGATTGATAGAAATATAATAGCTAGACCATCCATGGCTGGCGCTAAGTGCAAACAATGAACAATGCTTCAGAAGACAACTGGTTAGGGTTATAAAATTGTGCCTATGTTACCCAAAGGTATTGTTTTCTCCACCTTTTTATCCAGAATACACATTTAATTCTGTTAAAAAATATATAGCTGCCTCTATCCATGATCTGGTTAACAGCTTCTAAGAGCCTAATTTCATACCAGATAAAGTGACATTGCATATAGCTTTCTTTTCTCTAACCTATATTAGGTTGGGATTATACAGAACATATTTAATATTAAATAGAAAGAAATTCTAAAAGGATCAAGACATTTTTATTTTTATCCCAAAGTTCTTAAAAAGATGAAGTCTGTTTCTGGAAGTTCCTTGGTAAGGCAGGTAAGTATCAGCATTCTATGAAATTGCCATCCCACAGTACACTGGCATTTCTAGGTAATTTTCTTGGATGTTTATGAGGCAGAGATAACAGTGGTAGTTAACATGTTTTGTCAGTATTCTTTAGAAGTTGAATAGTTCAGCAAAAAGATAATTCATTTATTAATAAATTCCTAAGATGAAATCTTCATGCAAGATTCTTCCAACTAGGCTGCTGAAGGGCCAACACTCAAGGATTGTTACTGATTGCAGGAGTTTGGACCTAGGGTCTCGGGCCACTACGGATGCTCATTATCTCTTTTTATGAGAGCTGGACTGTGTTTTTTTCCAGCATTTTTCTTTCCCAGAAATGTCCAAACTGCTTACCCCATTAATGCATCCAACATTGTGAAAACAGAAATTGAGGCATTGTGTAGGTACCTCATTGCACAGCTCTGGGTGCATATTCTGGAACAGTTAGAAGAATTTTCTCAAAGGTGAAGGCAGTTATGTCTCAGAAACACAGAGATTTTGAAAACAAAAGGGAAATTTTCAGGTTATACTTGATACTACAGGGAGGATTAGTTCCAGTTGCCTATTCTGGAGTAATGACCCTTCTGTACTTTGATCTAAGATATTCTTTGTTCTTTTTGGAAACCACCCTGCTCGTGTATACATCTTCCAGCTGCAGCTCAGATGCTTCCCTTTCCTCAACTAGCATCAAATTTCCAGAAATCTGGTCATCAGTAGCAGCTTCCCTATTTCTGGACCACCTGCCCAACTCCCAGGAAGAAAATAAAAATCCACTGGCCTTTTCTGCCAGATTTGCTCTGTCGTGATTTCTTGTGTACCATCTGAACGCACTGCTGTTAATTTGAAAAATATATCTTTGGAAGCTCTACAAGAGCAGTGGGGTCAGCTCTAATCCTCACTCATGTGAAGAAAACTATAAACCCTGTTTCTTGAGAATGTTTTGCAAATCATGTCTGGTACCAGGAACTTTCAGAGATGTCTGCTGCAAGTGCAGGCAGCCCTGCACCTGCTACTTCTCATTTTCAAACTACCGTGTTAGCCACCAGGCATCAGAGCTGAAAACCTGGACTGTGTAACACCTCCCATAGGCACCTTTCAGAGACGTAGGCAGCCTCAAGTGCAGGGCTCTTCCTCCTGTGCTGCTCCTTGTTTGCTGGGAGGAGAAATGAGCCTTTGATCTCCAACATCTAAAACAGGCAGACCATGAGGCTTCAAAGACTAGACACTTCTATCTCACCATCCTATCAGGTTCACCATCAGTTTTCGTGTATTATATCTCAAAATTATTTGGCAAATTATTTTAGTTCTATTTTCTTCTATTCATGACACCCCAATATTTCTACTGGCTCAAAAAACAACAGGAGTAATTTTGGCATTCCCCTGTTGTGGCTTTTCATTGCTTTTTATTTATTTTTTGTTTTCATTTGAGATAATACCTCATGATGTAACTAATCTGAAGCTGGCCTCAAACTCATGATCCTCCTGTCTCAGGCTTCTAAGTGCTGGGACTTCAGGCATGTGCCCATGTGCTTCTTTTCATTTCTTTAATAATAAAATTCAAAGTGGTCAGTTGGGACCAAAAGATCTGGCATGGAAGCTCCCTTGCCTACTTTTCCAGATTCAGTTTTAGCCATCTTACTTCCTAAAATTATTTCCAGTACCAATGACCTTCACTATAATATGAGGCTTTCCAAGTTCTTACTGACTTTCTTCATCTGATGTTCTGTTTCCCCAAGTGAGCTAGTCTGATGGATAATCTCAATTGTCAACTTGATTGAATCAGGAATCAACTAAGATATATTATATCTGGACCAGTAGAAGGGGAAGAAGACCCTCCTTCAGGGTGTATAGCACTTCTGGCATCAGCCCAAGTTTAAAGAGGTCTGAGAGAAAATCAGTGTTGTTGCCTGCCTACCTTCTTTCTTTGCTGCTGATTGCATCAACCTTGTTTCTGTCAACAGACATTGATATCAATAAATAGCCTCTTAAGCCTTCCAGTGTAGACTCAATACCAGTGGTTCTCTGGGAATCCTCTAGACCCTTAGTGCCAGATTGGTACTGTTGAAGCATACAGCCTCATGGACAGCAGTTTACTGGGTTCTCTGGCATCCTCAGCATGCAGACAGCTGTTGCTGGGCTATCCAGTTTGTATTATGTTAGCCAATCAAATAAATCTCCTTTGTAATGAATGTATATTCATTCTATCAGTTCAATTCTAGAGAACCCTTTATTTTCCATCAAGTCTTGTTTAACAATTTTAAGGTCTTCCTGGATCCCAGTAAAATGGTATATTATGTAGACAAACATGCATATATGCTTAAAATATTGCCTTTCCCAGGACACTGCAAGCAGAGTGAGATTATAGTGTTCCATGGCACATAGTAGTTTTTAAAATAAAACTTGATGAATGACTAAATTGGAAACAGTATTCATATTTATTTCCTTTAACTAAATAATGAATGAGTTTATTAATGTCCTCTCTGCCAGTACAGGCCTTGCACATGCTAAGCATCCATTGTACCCCAGACCCTCCTTTGATCCACTTATCACTATAGTTCAGTCTGGCTTACATACTGAGAAAAATATTTTTAATTATAGAAATCTAATCCACAGAGACCAAATTTATCTCTTTCCTACATTTGAGTTATTTCCATTTTTAGCTCTGTTTAGGTTATGCAGTAATCTATACTCCTTAACCTCTGGTCATTCTATAGAAATATCAATATTTGCCACTAGTCACTTATTTAACAAAAATATTGAGATGCTATCTCACACCAGAAACTGACACATTGTAAGCAAACCTGAACAGTATCCCTACTCTGAGGAAGCAGGGAGGGGAAAGACTGGTCAAATACTTCCACAAAAATGACAAAAGGCAGACATTTGGCTGCATCCTGCAAATAAATCATCTAGCAGATCTGAGATTATAAAAACTGATTTTTATTTAGTCACAGTGGTCACAAGATTTCTGGATAAATTATAAGGATACACATACAAAACAGGGAGAAAAAAAAAGCAAGTCATTCACAGTCTACTAACTTCTCCGAGCATAGAGGTCTTAATGTCCATTTTCCCCTGGTCCTCACTCACCCTGGTCGTGGAAAAGCACCGGATGTGTCATGGCTGTCCTAAATGAAGGAATACCCCTTGGGGAAAGGGCCCGAAGATGCTCTTTGGAGACACGGTCGGCTTCTGCGGGAAGAGGGTGGGGACAGGTGTGTCCCCCGCATGCATCTCGCCTCCCACAAACGCCAGGGGCCACGAAGCTGTTGCAGAACCACGAACGCCAGGAAGAAGCAGGCGCGGTGCTCATTCCAGCGACCGCAGCCCCGTCCCGCCCCTAAGAAGCAAGAAGCGCCGCGCTGCCCGCCGGGTCACGTCACTTCCGCCGACGGACCGGAAGCGACGCTCCAAGCGCTTCCTGTTCTCGGCTCGGCTTGGCTGCGCGGCTCTGCCTTGTGTTCCCAGCGGAGGCGGAAGCTGTTTGGAAAAGCGCTTGGCTTCTGCTTCCGCTTCCGGCGTCCAGAGGGAGGGGCTGCTTTCTCATAAGCGAACCCGAACTGAAAGGGAACGCTCGGATGAAGGGAGTTGGTAAAGATGTTGAGATTTACTCTCTTTAAGATGGAAGCAGAGCTTCACGACCCGAGTTCGATTCCCCAGGACCCACGTAAAGCCAGAGGCACAAGGGGGTGCCTGTGTCTGCAGTTTGTTTGCAGTGGCTGGAGGCCCTGGCAAGCCCAGGAGTCTCGTCTCTTTCTCTCTGCTTGCTAATAAATAAAAAAAAATAAGATGGAATTTTCCATTGTGTTTTCTGGCAGAGTCCTGTGTGAAATCCAGTTTTCTCTAACTTTGTCGATCCTGCAGCTGCTGGGAGGAGGGTGACAGAAAATAGGAAGAGAAAGTTACGGGTTTTGAGCCAGGGTCCATAAGGCAGGTGGGTCTGGCAATGATGGTTGGCAAGCAGCTGTGTTGCACGGAGGAGGTAGGGGTGTTCTTTCAGAGAAACTGAGAAAAGCCAGTGTCTGGACAAGCATGCTTGTGGTTTGGGCCAGTATCTAAAGAAGACATGGGAAATGGAAAGTTGGTGCTTTCTGAGTTAGAACTGGGATATGCAGGCAGGCTTAGCTGTGAGGATCTGCAAGCATCTATACCAAGGAAGGAGCTTTCAGTGGGCAATAGGGATATCATGTTATTAAGAAAACTATTCCTCTCACCTCCTTACCATGTCTTTGAGTGAGGGGTGGTCCCTTGAACAGGTGAGTGAATGATAGGCTCCATTGGATTGACTTTGAAGGCAAGGTACTAGCTCTAATACCTCCCTGTCATGGTAAAGACTTTTCTTTGGGTGATGCAAACACATGTCTTCTCCATAGATAGGGCACAAATAATAGACCAAAAGATAATTACACCAAAATCATTTTGATGAGCCAATGAGTTTATTAGGGCTACTTGCTGAGCAGGGAGAGGGGTTGCTTACAGGAGCAATAGATGACTTAAACACAGCCACACCAGGAGAAGTCCCATCCCATTCTGGAAGACGACCTCCCCATAGCTGCTTCAACTCAAAGGCAGCTGCATCACCAGAAAACCCACCTCAGCACAGGTGATGACTCATGGAACCTGCATCTCTGGAACTCACTGCACCATTTGCAGAGAGCTCAATTGGAGAATCTCTCATCCCTAAGCAGTAGATTCCCCATTATATAAAGCTTTAGGGTGGGGCGTGGTGGCACACACCTTTAATCCCAGCACTTGGGAGTCAGAGGTAAGAGGATTGCTGTGAGTTCAAGGCCAACCTGAGACTACATAGTTAATTACAGGTCAGCCTGAGCTAGAGAGAGACCCAACATAAAAAAAAGCTTTAGGGCAGGGTATTGCAACCCTTTACCAGACTTGATTTCCCAAGTCTCTGGAATTTCCTTTCTGCTCTACCTGCCTCACAGGAAGGGATGTTTGTTTCTAGATAATATCCTGAATCCTCAGAGCCTCTTTTTCTCTCTTCAATTTGGGAAAAATATCTGCTACACACTTCACCCCCATCCTCTGGCTCTTACATTCTTTCTGGCTTCTCTTCTGCAATATTCTCTGAACCTTGGAGGGGGTAAGATGTCCAATTATGACAAACATTGTGCCACTATGTCACAGAAACAGTCACTGGTTCTCAACTGCTTAATTGGCTAGGAGTCTCTCAATCTATCCAATCAACGTCCCATAATCCCCAGATATTTTCAATGGGCCACTCTGCTTCCTTACTCTGGTGCTTCCATGGGACTGCTTTGCATCTCGCCACCCCTGAGGAACTCAGTGAGGTCTCAAGCTGCTTGGCACAACTCAGGGCCAAGGGAGAGTGAGGCTGGTCTCTAGACTGCTGTGGTATCTGACTGTTGGGTTGGATTGCTCCACCCCTATGTTCTGGAACTAAAGATGCAGTCTTGGCTACTGTTTCTCCCTTGGACACACCTGGCTGCTGTGATAACCTAGAGTTAAGTGAACCATTTCCACCCCACCAGAATTTTTTGCAGGACATAAAGGTACATGACTAACTATACCCACCAGTGGGATAAGCTTATTTCACTTACACCCTGTCACTCATACTCTCTGAATACTGCTCCACAGGCTTTAAATCCTTCCAGATGATCACTAGCACTGCATTCAGTTTTGGCAATTTTCTCCTTAGGAACTCCAGCTCTACACAAATATTGCCACATCTGCTTTCTAGTGACCTTTCCAGACCCCTTTGTTTGACCTGTATCTCATTTCCTCTAGATTATTTCATCACTTTACAAACTTTATTTATCACCTTTACCTCATTCTTTCCATCCTCACTATCTGACTCCTCCCACAGGTTCCAAGTTCTTGGATCCAATGAAGTGCTCTTCAACACTGGTCTAACCTGTGCTTTGTTTACCTTTTGACTGAGGTGGTTAGCTAACACCTTCCAAATCAGAGGCTAACATTGAAGACATTAGCCACATGTCTGCCTCTCTCTCTCTATCTCACTCTCACTCTCACTCTCGTTCTCTCTCGGATTCCTCCTTTACACAAGTTCTCTCTGTACAGCTATCTCAGCCTCAGAGCCATCTTTTATTAAACATAACAACAGCTAAGTAACTCTGTAGCAGCTCACCAATACTCGATTCCTCTATGTGCCACACTCAAGGATTTCAAAATATTTTCAGGGAGTTCCCATATTCCTGTGGTGTACCCCAGTCCTCAAGCTCACATGCCACTCTATACCACATACAGAAAAATGACCACCCTGGGACCCCTCCCACAGACACCCTTCCTCCTGATGGCTCAGCCTTGGTTACATGACTTACTACCCACAATACAATCCATGCAACAACCACTTCTAATGCCAGAAGGCACATTACCACAGAGAGAGGGATGACCATGTTGAGATTTCCCTGTGGATACTCCATCCTCAGGCTCAGTTGCATGCCTTGCTACCCATAGCCAGGACAATGCAATTGCTCCTCCCAAACTCATCTTTGGTTCTTCATGCCCCACATTGGGCACTAAGTGTCATGGAAAAGACTTTTCCTGGGGTGACACAAACATATGTCTACTTCCAGATAGGGCATAAGCACGAGAATAAAGCACAACTACATGAAAACCAGTTTGGTGAGCCCATGAATTTATTGGGGTTACTTACAGAGCAGGGAGAAGGGTTGCTTACAGGAGCAGTAGATGACTTAACTGCAGCTATATCCCATCCTGGATGAAGACCTCCCCATAGCTGCTTCAACTCAAAGGCAACTGAATCACCAGAAAACCCACCTCAGCATAGATGATGATTCATGTAGATCGCACCTCTGGAACACGCTTCAGTAGGAGATTTTGAGCACACTGCACCACTTCCAGGCAGCTCTATCAGAGAATTTCTCACCCCCAAGCAGTTGTTTCCCCTTTATATAAGCTTTAGGGTGGGGTCTTGTAACCCTTTACCAGACTTGTTCGCTTCCTGAATTTCTGTAATTTCCTTCCTGCACTGCTTGCAACTTCCCCCCACAGAAGGGATGTTTGTTCTAGTTAACATCTTGAATCTCCAGAGCCTCCTTTCTCTCTTCAATTTTGAGGAAATCTGCTACACAACACTCCCACCTACTCTTTTTCATATGGTATTTTAAATCCTATAGGGTGATGGTTGGGATGTTTCTCCTTTTACTCTTAAAGAGAAACAGAAAGTGGGTTTGTCCTTCAGTGATCTCCAAGCCAGTTAATATCTGCCTACCAAGAGAACTAGAATGCATGAAGTTCTGAGTTCAATCCCCAGCACCGTAAAAGAATAGTGTTAAATTTTAAGTGGCATAATGATTTCTCTCCTTGCTTACTGAAAGTATAAACAACATATGCTTTTCTGAATGCTATTAAAATACTGTTTAAGTTGAACTTGCCAAGTTATGCTATTTCAATACCTTATTTTGGAAAGGTAGGCTTGTTTCCATCTACATGGTTTGGCTATGCTAGTTATACATAAAAGAACAATAATTATGGCTTTTGAAGTGAAGGTCAAAATACCCTCACCCTAAAGTAAAAGGTTTATGTGTGTTTCCTGTAATACTAAGGAGAAGAGCAAGAAAACTAGATGTGAGGAGCAAATGTTTCTACCTTTGCACAGGCAAGAGGCAAGGATAAGAGCAAATGAGAGTGGGTGGAACAGGCTGTCGTACTAAGAAAGAATGTGATTGATATGTTTACCAGAAAACTCTCAAAAAAGTATACTTGCTGAACTACTAGTACAGAAAAGAATTATACTGAATGTAATAATCTGTTGAAGTAATTTGCATATTAAAATTATTTTCCTTTCCTCACTGTTGTAGTCAGACACATACCACTAGGATGAAGCTCCATCATGTACAGCTATGAGAGAAGGGATTAATTGAAGTTACAGATCCAGAGGAAGTTCAATAATTGTGAAAGAGTATGGCCACCCTTTCAAAGGTCCAGAGAGAGAGAGAGAGAGAGGCCAACACCCACCCACCCCCACACACCAGCAAGCAGGCAAGGAAAGGAAGAGAGGAGATTTCCTTCCCCTTGAGCTTCCTCACATCCTGCCCCATACTTTGAAGACTGCCCACTTTGGAGTGAGAGCTCACGCTGGAAGAGGGACCCCCTCCTTCCTGTAAGCAACCTCAGAGACCCACCCAAGATTACTAAACAGGTCAAGTTGACAACAAAACTTAACCATAACAAGTTCATCCCTTCTCATCTTGGTATTAAACCATATCACCTTACATCATACTTAATTTCCAAATGAAGACAGTAACAAAATCATAATTCTACCTAACATGATATAACTATCCATATTCAACAGGAAATGCATAATCTCTCCCCAACACAAGACAAGGTCCCTTAACTGTGAGTTCTGTAGAATCAAAACAAGTTACATGCTTTTAACATATAATGGCACAGAGTAAACATTTCTAACTGCTATGAGGCATAGCAAGGAGAGACTGGACCAATGCAAATTCTACAACCATTAGGCAAAAATCAAACATCTGAAGTTCCAGTCCAATATCACAACCAGTGACTGACGTTCTCTGGATTTTCCAATTCCACTCCTCCAGCTTGACTGAGTAGCTGGGGAAAACGTCCATCCCAAGCCAACAGCTACTTCATAGTAGCCCTTGCACAGTCCTAGTATATCTAAAACACCTGTGGTTTCATTGAAAATCACAATACATCTTCCAATGGCTTCTCTGGCCTAGCTGGGCCTTCACGCCCTGTCCCATATGCTGCATCTGAGCAGCAGCTCTTGGAATCATGTGTATTTCATTACTCACTCCACACCTGCATTTTTCATGCTTCCAAAAGTAAAACCAGGAAAGTAGGGCAAAGCCATGCTGTTAATTCAGAGACAAAATAAATTGTGGCCTTGAAAAGCACTTTCCTTCCTTCCAGCTATTTCCTTACAAAAGAGATTGCATTCTGTCATTTAGTCCTTCCCTGGTAGAAACACCTTGGGCATTGTTTCAATGTAAAGTAGTTGGGCCATCTTTTATCATGGTGACCTTTTTAACAATAGCACCTATAGCAAACACTCAGTGTCAGTAAGTTTTAAACCTGTTTTGAGTTTTTCCAACTTTAAGTCTTAGAATGCTCAGTTCCATATTGTTAGCCAACCATATCAGTCCATTACTTAAATTTAAGCTTGATCAAACTCTCTGGGCATGACCACTAAAATGCTTCCAGCCCTTATTCCAGTAATGCAGTTCCAATAAAGTTCTCTGTAGTCTCTCCTTCCCCTTAGAAAGTTCATAAGCCAAGCCTCCAAATGCAATTCTCTCTGCACTTAGCATTTTCAAATTCTCCCCAGAATGGTACATAAAACTTGGCTTACCACTCTGGAAGGCATCTTCATTTCCAAGTTCCAAATGAAAGTCAATTCCTTCAGCACACAAGCTCCAGAAAACCACACAATCCATTTGCTCATATTCATCTCAGAAATATCACCTCCTGGTACCAAAACTGTCATAGTCAGGCACATGCCACTGGAATGAACCTCCAAATCAGGCACAGTTATGGTAAGAAGGGATTTATTGTAGTTACAGATCCATGGGAAGTTCCATAAAGGTGAAAGAGGCTGGTCCACTTTCACAAGTACAAACAGGGAGAATGAGAGAGAAGTCATCACCAATACCACACACACACACACACACACACACACACACACACACACACACACCAGAAAACAGGCCAGGGAAGGAAGAGAGGAGATTCCCTTCTCTTTTGAGCTTCCTTACATCCTGTCCTACTGAGAGGGCTGCCCAATATGGAGGAAGGGCTCAGTCTTGAGGAGGAACAACCTTCTTTAGTTAAACCTTCCTGTAAGCAACCTCAGAGAACCACTCAAGATTACCAAAGAGGTCAAGTTGACAACAAAATTTTACCAGTACACTCACCTCTTATTTTCTTGGATTTTGTCTACCTCTCCCAATTTTCTGAACATTCTGAGGTAGTTTTATTTTCCATTTTCCACATAAAGTAAGGTCAAGTGATGGAAGGGGGAAAATGTCCAATTGGCAATTTATCATGTATGTAACCATATACAATTACTAAGATAAAAATAAAATGTTTTTTTCCAAATTATAAGAATGTCACAATTGGGAAGATGATTCAGGAAGTAGTGAAGGTTTCATATACTAAAATCTGTATGCATATTTGATACAGGTAATTTTAAATAAGGAACAAAATTATGGACTAGGCATGCCTCATCAAAAAAAACTGAAGCCTAAAATGCTCTGAAAAATTATTACCTAATGTTATTTTAAATTTTGGATTTTTAGATTAGAGATGCCAAACTGGAGAAACCTGTGAAAGTATTCTCAAATCTGAAGAACTGCTTTCTGTATGTGAAACACTTCGTTTTTGTTTTTGGCACAGGGACTTAAGTAAGCAACACCATGCCTGGCTGGATCTAAATTGGAAACACTTTTGGTCTCAATCTGTATTATTCAGGGTTCTCTGGAGAACCAGAACCAGTAGAATGAGTTGCATTAATGATGGGACTGTGTTGTTGGGGCAGGCTTATGAGGTTATAAGCAAGCTTTCCCTTGCCAGTGTTTGGCACACCTTCCTGACATTGTTTGAAGTGCTGTGGTTGAGGTGATGTCCAACCCTCTGCTCATGCCATCATTTTTCCTGCCATGATGGAGTCTCCCCATGAGTCTATAAGCCAAATAAACCCATTCCTCCACAAGCCTCTTTCGCTTGGGTTCTTTCTGTGCAGCAACTAGAAAGCTGACTACAACTGGTTTTGTACCAGAGAGTGGGGTCATCTGTTGCTACTAGAACACTGATTCTGTGGCTTTGGCATTTTTTAATTGATTTGCAGGAGGGATATGGATAGATTGGAAACCTTGGCCTAAAAGTCACCTTGCAGTTTTGTTAGTACAACTTGATGAACCATTTGGTTAGAGTTGGAAAGTCCTGAATTCAGTAAGAACTATGAACTCTGAGGTTTGGCTTACAAGGGTGAAAAAGAACTTTGTCAGGACTATGCCAGAAGCAGTTTGCGTGAGAGGCTTGCTGTGTTCTGCCTGCCTGTGTCCTGAGAACTTGTGCATGGTTACTTTGTGTAGAAATGGGCTGGTGTGAGCAGATGGAGATGGCACAGAAAGAAATGAAATCTTTGGGCCAAAACTGCTGCCTATTCAGCTGCAATTGTTGAGAAATGGCAACCCTTCAGATTGGGCCAGGTGATCTGCATAGGAGCAGGAAGAATGCAGACTCACTGAAGTAAGGGGCATGAATGCTTTGTTTCCCCCTGGATTAAAAAGTTGAACTAATGAGTATAACAGATGCAGGTAGAGAGGGTCATTAGACTTACAACACAGTTTTGTTTATGAAAAGTGGCCACTGGCATTGTGAAGCAAGTGTGTTGGAGTGCCTGAGTGAAGGCCCAATGAAGCCATGAGGATGAACTGTGGATTGCTATGGTGACCCAGTAAAATGCCAAGACTATGGATGCCTTCCAAGGTGAGCTTTCAGCACTGGAAGAAGTTTTCCCAGACTGAGTAGCCAAGCTGGAGGGATGGAATGGAATCTCCAAGAGACTTGTTACTGATTAGAATTATCGGACATGGAGTTAGAGATTATGTGGCCCTTCTTGTTTTAAATCTTGTATTGGTTTAATCTGTTTTTGCCGTGCCTCATGTTATTTTTTGCCGTGTAAATGTTCTGTGCCATTATGGGGTTTTTTTTGGTATCATGGCTCAGTTGAAAGAAAAACTGTGGGTTCTTAAGAGTTGAAGTGAACACATTGTATTTATATTATGTAAGATTATTAGTGTGGGGGCCAGGTGCGGATTGTCATGGTTTGATCCAGCTATCCCCCACAAACAAATGAGTGTGTTATGAATGATTGATCCCTAGCTGATGGAAGTTTGGGAACTAAAACCTGGCTGGACCTATGTTGTTCGGGGTGGGATTAAGGGTGTTATAAGCCAGCATCCCCTTGCCAGTGTTTGGCACACATTCCAGCTGCTTTTTGCAGTGCTGTGTTAGAGGTGATATTAACCCCTCTGCTCATGCCATCATTTCCCTGCCATGATGGAGTCTCCCTTTGAGTCTGTAAGCCAAATAAACCCATTCCTCAACAAGCCTCTTTTGCTTGGGTACTTTCTGTGCATCAACTAGAAAGCTGACTGCAAAAAATGAAAACACCGTATATTAAAATTCAGTTTACATTTTTAAACTTTCCATGGGAAATGTATGATTTTTTTTTACTCGAGGCTCATTTTACTGTGGCCAGACTACTGGGGTGACCTGTGTGGGTACCAAACAAAAACAGGAGTCAGAACAGCCCTGCAAGTGGGACTTCGGGGTGTTCAACAGGGTGTTCCTTTTCATTCTTTGGAATCCATAGACATGCTCCACTCTGCACCATACCCACCCCACATTTCAGATCCACAGGCTTTATCTCACCACCTGTTTAAAAAGAAAAATAACAGCCTCTTGACATAACCTTCTGAGAAAATAGGGTCTTTTTCCTCTTCTCATAAAAGAAGGGAATCTCCGCAACTGGTTTTTAGCTTGAACATAAA
>PVHP010043573.1:0-14449 GCA_004024765.1 Zapus hudsonius
GGGGAGAGAGAAAGAAAGAAAGAAAGAAAGAAAGAAAGAAAGAAAGAAAGAAAGAAAGAAAGAAAGAAAGAAAGAAAGAAAGAAAGAAAGAAAGAAAGAAAGAAAGAAAGAAAACATTTGAGCAGGGATGGGATGGAGCCGGGGAGGGCCCAGATGGACAGCTGTGGTGACATTCCTGGCAGAGGAAAAGCAGTACAAATGTCCTCTGAGCCTTCAGTCCTTGTGACCTAACGGGACAGGGAGGGAGAGGAAGGCAGAGAGGCAGTTGGAGGACAAGAATTTGGTCTTTCCTTGAATGGTTGGGACACTGTCAGATGTTGATCACCAGAAAGACTTGTGCTTTGGAAGAATTTACCTAACTACGGCTCTAAGTAGGTACTTTGACCAGCCGGGAGCCACTGGAATAGACCTAGACATAAATCCCCTGGCCCCCAACCTCCTCAGAGACCACCTTCCAGTTGCCGCCTTCCTCAGAAATCCTTGCGCGGCTGTGCTTGGCTCCTGGGAGCAGGGGGCTCCCTGTTACTGAGGGATCTGCCGCAGTGTTTCCTGTCTCTTTGGGTGCTTGCCTCTTTACTTCCCCAAACTAGGGGAAGGCCACAGCTCCTCATCTCCCTGGTCCTGTCCATGCCTCTCAGCACGCTGCCCCCCCCCCCCCCCCCCCCCCCCCCCCCCCCCCCCCCCCCCCCCCCCCGCACACATAGGAATAGGGCCAACACCTCTGGGCTGAGGACTTACCTAATGAACAATGGGAAATGCTGTAACTTGGAAGGAAAACAAAATGCCCCCTTCAGCCCTGCAGAGGGACCTTCTGTTTTCTGCCCTCAATGGGCTCCTGAGTCCCCTTCTTGCAGATCAAAAAGGTTTGCCACAGGTATTCAAACTAGGATGGCCTTTATGGAAGCCAAGCGAGAAGGAATTGCTAGCACCAACAGGGGGCTGGCTCAGTGGGTGAGTGACTACTGTTCTGTTCAAGCGGGAATACCTGAGGACCCAGAACCAGGAAGAGCCGGGCAGGGTGGTGCACACCTGTGATCCCAACACTAGGGACGTGGAGACAGCAGGTCCCTAGGTCTCACTGACTAGCAAGTGTAGTGGCATTGGTACGCTCGAGGTTCAGTGAGAGACCCTGTCTCCAAAAATAAGATGGGACTGGAGGGATGGCTCCGTGGTTAAGGCGCTTGCCTGCAAAGCCTAATGACCCAGGTTTGAGTCTCCAAGTACCCACGTAAAGCCAGATGCCCAAGGTGATGGGCACATGCGTCTGGAGTTTGCAGGAGCTAGAGGCCCTGGAGTGCCCATCCCCCCCCCGCTGCAAATAATTTTTCTAAATTTAAAAATTAATAAGATGAGGAGTTACTGAGATAACCAATCTACCCCTGGTCTCCACATTCACACACACACACACACACACACACACACACACACACACACACACACCTGCAACAACAAAAGAAAAAAACCCAAGTGTGATCAGATACCATTTGGGGAAGCCATCGTCTTCTCAGAACCCCACAACTGTGCAATAGTGATTCTTGGGCAGTGAAACGAGGTGGCATTTGGCCAACTACCCCACAAGTGACTGAGCACTAAATGCCACCTTGCCTTAATGGGTGGTGGTCCACACACAGTGATTGTCACCGACATCCCTTCGGGCATTGGGACAGTATCTGTGTCCGCTTGGAGGGCCACCTCCTCTGGCTACACCCAAGGCCACTCTGGTCAGAGCCACAGCATCTGGTCGGACAAGAGGGAAGCGAAAGATGGGGTGCACACCCTGGCACCCTCCCATGGAGGACAATGCCAGCACAGCGCATATGCCATGTCCCACAGAACAATATCTACCTTACGTTGTTTCTCTGATGCTTTATCTGACCCACACAGTTGGCCTCACGGCATTGGAGGAGGGGGTGATTGCAGTCCAGAAAAGAGCACCCTAGATGGTCAGAGAAGTGCCCGGATGAGTTCAGAACGTCTGGTTAGGGTGCAGAGAATCAGTTGGATGGAGAAAGGCCCCGGGTTCTGGCCGGAGACATGGAAGGGCGCATGTCTCCAAGACCAGCTCATAGCCATGACCAAGGTCATGTGTACTTTGAACCTCCAAAGGCATTTCACTTTCTGTTTGTAGTTCTCTCAGAACACTCCGGTTTCACCAGGAAGGCCTGGCCTCGGTGCTCTTTATCAGAGCTGCCCTGTGAGGTCCTTTTGAAATCCGAATGAGCTTGCAGTGAAGTTTATTTAACTTGTAAAACTTAGGGTCCGTCCACACCACGGCAGCCTTGGATGGGAGACAGCTCTTCCTTTTACAGCCCAGCAACTGGAGTTTATTTTTCAAATACAAGTCTGTTTTCCCATAAAACGCCAAACGTTTTGTGCTGTGTGTGGAAGAATGAGCTCCAGCTTTTAAGGCGTCAATTTTGGAGTCTCCAAGTCTACCATTTACATGCCAAGGGCTTCCCGAGGCTGAGGGTGCCCTGCCCTGGCTTGCCCCACGGAACAATCAGGGCAGTGGGGCAGCCTGTGCGGATCAATGGGCCATTGTGCCCTTTCAATACAGAGCAAGGGCAGAAGGGCTGGGGGCCAGTTTGGCTGAGTTTGGTCCTCCAGCACTGAGGTCTGGGACTCTGCAGAGCTCCTCGCTGACCGACTCTGCATCACTTTCTCTGGGGACACCATTCACTTCTCATGCTAGTCATGGTCCTTCGGGGAGGCAGAGCCACTCTGCTGAAAACAGACTTAGCACTGGCTTAGATGGTTGCAATTATGTGGTTCTGTGGTTGTGAGGTGAGGGGGGAGCTAAGGCGCCGACAAGAGCCTGGGAGGCGACCCAGAGATTAGTAAGAAAGTCCTGCAACCCTGGGTGGGAGAGTGGGAAAAATAGGGCAGCCTGCAGGCCAGGGAGCAGCCCCAGGGGAGGCTGGGAAGTGACCAGTTTGGCCTGCTTGGGAGGAACCCAGCCAAAGGCGCTTCCAAGGCCTCTCCCTTCCCCCACTGGAGTTGGACGTCACTCTGCAGAGGCCAAGGTTTGAGAACACCTACATGGTCCACTGGGTGGAGGCACCCTGAGTGGCTGTGGGACTCACACTGAACCCGGGGCCACCGGCCTGCACAGTGGCAGATCTGTCAGGGTACCCCAGCATTTTGGGGACAGGAATCTTACCCTCCGATGTGGTGATGACAGACAGGTTGGTAACAGAACACTGTGGCACAGCAGACCCAGCCAGCAGCACCAGGCCTGCCCTCATCACAGCTCCATGTGCCCTTGACCTGCTCAGGATAACTTGGGGCTAGGCTAGCTGGTCTGATGCTGGAGAGACAGAGAGCCCTGTGGGGCTGCAGGCCACATCAGGAACCTCCCTAGCCTTCCTGAGCCCACCAGGCTTCTGGCACTCCGATATCTAATGTATCACATTTCTAGAGGCTCTATGCCCCAGACACCCTGATGTGTCCCCAACCCCCCTTCAGACGTGAGGGGCTCCACCCCAGCTGCTGCATGTGAATTAGCCCCCCACCCAGGGTTCTGTCCCTTCTAAAGCCTGAGTACAATCAATCGCTCACCAGCACGTGGGTGTCGGACCCACTCCAGCTCCTCTCAGGACAGCTCTGAAGGGTCTCCCCAGCCTCAGAACTCTCCTGGGAGCTCGCTGGGTCTGCATTGCTGCTCCGGGCAGTCCTGCCTCCTCAGTGTTGACCCTGATGAGGTCCCAACACGTGCCCTGAAGGCTAATTTTCATCTGACTGCCTCTGGGTGGGGGGGAACCTACAGGGACCTTCCCTCCAAGCAGCTACAGAGGGCTGGGCTAAAGAGAGAGAGAGAGGGAGCAGTGAGGGGGAAGTGAGCAGAGCCTGGACGATGGACTGGAACTGGCTGTGTGACCAGGAGGGGGCTGTGGGTGCCACCCCACCTGGGAGAAGGCAGGCCTTCAGGGGAGCATGGAAGACATCACGTAAGGAGGAGATCCTCACATGATCCCTGCTTCTCCCAGGGGCCTGGACCAATGTCCCCGAGCCTCTCTCTTGATACCCCCAGAATCTTGCCCTATGCCCTGGGAAGATTTTCTCTGGCTGGCCCTGATCCCTTGGCAAAGCTCCCTCGGCCAGAGCTCACTCCTCCCTGGCCCAGCCAACCTTCTCCAGACCTGTGCTCACCGGCTGCATCTGGAACCTTCCGGATAGCAGCAGCTGGCGAGGTCTGCAGCCTTCTGAAGAACGTGACTCATCTTGCCTGTCCACAAAGAAAGGGAAACTATGTGTGGCATCTAAGTTTCCTGAAAAGTGCAGCCATCGCATGGCTGAGTTATGTGGCCTGGCACCCAGCGTGGGCCTGGGAGGGTGCCCTCTGGTGGCCGCCACGCACCTGTCCCCTGGAAGGAACTGTGTCCCTGCACCTGCTGGACTGAGTGCTGGGGGTGATCTTTCCCTGTACTTTGAGGCAGATCATAGAGTCCTTTGGGGCCTGGTGGGAGTCGGGGGGGGGTGACAATTCGACTGTACTGGAGAGACAGTGAAAGTCCCTGCCAGTCAGTGAGCAGAGCGTTCAATGTTCTTGCCTTGATTGTAATGCGCCCCCCCCCCCATATCATGACGTGGCCCAGGCTGGCCTCGAACTCTCCATCCAAGTACTAACCAGGCCTGACCCTGCTTAGCTTCCAAGATCAGATGACATTGGTTGCATTCAGGATGGTATGGACTTGAACTCCCTATGTAGCTGAGGCTGGCCTTGAACTTCTTATCCTCCTGCCTCTACCTCAGATGACAAATATTTGTAGTCATTTGCAAGCAGAGAGAGAAAGAGAGAGAGAGAATGGGTACACAAGTCATGGCATATGGACTTTGTGCATCTGACTTTACGTGATACTGGGGAATTGAACTCTGGTTGTTAGGCTTTACAGGCAAGCACCTTAACCACTGAGCCATCTCTCCAGTCCGGATTGCAAACATTTTCTGTGAGACTGTATTCATGCATGCTAGGCAAGCACTCAACACTCTGAGCTACACCCCCAGCCCCTTTCCATTCATTTTAAAAAGAAATATTTTGTTTTGGCAATTCCAAACTTACAAAAAAAGAATTAAGAGTTTCTTGTATATTCTCCCAGATTCCCTAGTGCTGATATCAGATCCCCTAGGCTACCCCAGTGTTGACGTCATTCCACGTTTGCTCAGATCCGAAGTCTGTCTCTTCCCATTCCTCCACCTGTGCTGTGCTCATAACTAGAGAGTGAAGTTACAGATGTCGTATCTCCTTACTAGACTATGCATTCCATGAAAGCGTGGTCCTTCTAGCCACAATGTAACTATCAAATTCAGGAAGTCAAGGTTAGTACAATGAAGTTAGCTAAACTTTAGGCTTTGTTTGCTTTCTTCAAATTGTCTCCATGGCATCCTTTGGAAGAGAAAGCCCCAGACATGCGGGCTTCCTTCCCTCAGAGCAGCTCCTGGGACTTGCCAGGCACAAAGGCCCCACTTTGGGTGTGTCTGCCACTTCCTTATGTCAGATTCAGGTTTCTATTGGCAGGCTTCTGCGTGTGTCCCCACCTCACAGCAGGGAGCCGGTGACTATAGAGGCAGCTTCCTGGTGACTCTAACCTTCATGACATTCCCCGCTTTATAAAATGCTTAATTTTCCCTTTGTGATAGGCCAGGGTTTCTGGGACAGCTCTTTTGGAATGATGGAAATATCTCCTCGCTTCTCATCCAACTTTGGGTTGCTGCTTTCAGCACTGATCAATTGACTCCTGCCTGAATTATCACTGCCATGGTTGCCAAAAAGTGATTTTCTAATTTTATCACGAATTCTATATTGGTTGATTGGGGAAAATTCTATTTCAGGAAAAGATTTTCACGTTTTCTTATGTACGCATGTGTATGGATATGTAGGTATGTACGCATGTATGCATGCATGTGTATGAATGCGTGTATGTGTGCAGGCAGGCATGTATGTGTGTCTAGACCCATGGCCGTTGAGTAGAGAAAGCCTGTCCACACAGCAGAGTACTCTGCAGCTGTAAAACACATCATTCCACCAAGATGGCCAGACGTGAAGAGAGTCTTGTGCCCCGGACAGTAGCACAAGACTTAATACCCCTAAAAATCCAGACTTAGAGAAGTCACTGGAAGTTTCCTCCAGTACTTGTGGATTTAATTGCTATTGTGGTAAAATAAACATATCATGTAACATGCAGCTTTGGTCATTTTAAAGGGTACAGCTGAGTAACATTGATGTACTCCAGAATTCCCTAGTCCCAGGGCTGCTTCTTCACTATGTTGGTCAGTCAGCTTTTTGCTACTGTGACAAAATACCTGAGGCAAATGATGTAATGGAGGAAAGATTTCTTTTGGCTCCTGATTGCAGAGGTTTCAGTTCATGGCTGCTTGGCCCTGTTACCTTGCAGCTGGTGGGGACTTAGTAATGTGACCTCGAACTTGCTGAGTGGACGCACTGTGAGTGTGGCGGTGTGTGTGGTGGCAGAGGCTGCTTACCTCATGGTGACCAGGAAGCACAAGCAAGAGGACCTGAGTTCAATTCTCAGGACGCACATAAATGCCAGGCTTGGTGGCACATTTGCAATCCCAGCACTGGGTTGGTAAAGACAGCAAGATTCCTGCAGCTGGCTGGCCATCTGGCCAATGAATGGCCCTATCTCAAAAAGATGTGGGTGACCTCTGACCTTCACACATGCACGTGTGCACCCACACACAGGAAACAGACTATAGCAATCACCCCAGATACAACCGCACCCCCACGAGCCATCCATCCCCACTCCTGCTGCCCAGCAACTAGCAAGTGCTCTGGGAATCTGCCTACTGGACCTTTCATACAAATGGCGTGTGACCTTTTGTGTCTGGCCTCTTCATGTCATTCCTTTGGAAGGTTCATCCGTGTTGTACCACGTACCAGTGTTTGTGGTTTTCACGGTTGGACAATGCTCCATTGTACTCGCGGGCCACACGCTGTTTATCCAGTCATCCATTGGTAGGTGTTTGGGCGGGTTCCACATTTTGGGTTTTATGACCAGTGCTGGTGTGAACATTTGTGTCCACGTTGTTTACCCATAACTAGGAGTGTGATTTCTAGGGTATACGGTAATTCTATATTTAATGTAAGGAATGGCCAAGCTGCTTCTCACAGAGGATGCACCATTGTACATTCCTGTGAGCAAGGTAAAAAGATTGCAGTTTCTGCGCTGGAGCAATGGCTCAGCAATTAAACGTGCTTGTTTGCAAAGCCTGATGGCCCTGGTTTGATTCCTCAGTACCCACATCAAGTCATATGCACAAAGTGGTGCATGTACCTGGAGTTCATTGTCAGAGGCCCTGGAGTGCTCATACTCTCGGTCTGCCTCTTTCTCTCTCAAATAAGTAATTTTTTTTTGGCTTTTCAAGGCAGGGTCTCGCTCTAGCCCAGGCTGACCTAGAATTCACTATGTAGTCTCAGGGTGGCTTCGAACTCATGGAGGTTCTCCTACCTCTGCCTCCCGAGTGCTAGGATTAAAAGTTTTCATCTGGCATTAAAAATATTTTTAAGGAAAGATTCCATTTCTCCCCACTCTTGTCAATAGTAGCTTTCGGCATTCTTAGTGGGTGTTCAGTGGCTCCCCTCTGCTGTGGGACCTGCAGCTCCCTGGCAGGGCTGCACCCGTTTCAAGCATGTGTTTGTGAGTCTTCTTTGGAGAAGCGTGTCATCAAGATGGTGCCATCCTTGCACTATTGATTTGTACTTCAGAACGCTGGACACTTAGCAGGGGTATGACTTGCAAATATTTCCTCCTCGTTCGTGAGTCATCTTCATGGAAGATAATGTCCTTTGATGTACAAACGTTTGGGGTTTTGGTGACAACACACCTTAAGGCACTGCCTCCTAGTCCTTGGCCCATACAGACACCTAAACCAGGTGAGATGAAGGAGGTGGAGACCGGTCATCACAGGGCCCTCCTCAAGGGCACAACCCTCACAATAGAGATGTGGGGGCAGGTGACACTCAGAGCCCAGACATGGGCACAAGGACAATCTCCCATGAGCACCACTGGTCGGTGGTCTGCACTTATGGGATGTCTCTGCCATTTGACCTCATATGACCCCTTTGAGAACCCCGTGAAATGAGCTCAGCCAGATACGGGAGTTAAGGGCACAGGACTATCTGAATGGCTGCGTGTGACCCAGCATAAGCCTCTCTGCCTGTCATCACGTGATGCTCCGTGGCGCTTCACTGTGAAGAAGACACCATGAGCAGTGGTAGCTCAGGCCTCAGTTTACACTGAGCGGTTCTCCAGTGAACGAGTGCAGATTCGGGAAATATTAGCCCTGTGAGACCAGGCCGGTGAGACGCCACCTTCAGCTGAGCCTAGGGATTAGCTCTGCCTTCCTCTTGCCAAGGTTGGGGCCCTGGTCCTCTCCTTCGTTCCTTCAGTCATAACATCCAGTGCTTAGCCTTCAGCTCACCAATCTGCAGCCCTTTGGCTCCAGGATTCTGCCTCTGGGCCCCACGCTTGTCTCTGGAGCCCTTGGGGGCCTGGGCCCAATGTGCTTTTAGGGAGATCTTGACAGATGGGTATACTGCAACCCCAGAATGTCAGGGACCTCAAGAAAGGATTGAGTAAGGCAAAGTCCCCAAGAATTTCCACAGGCTCCCATGGGACATTTGAGAAATCTCTGGATTTTGTGTTTTCTGGGTCCTAAGTTTTGAAATTCTGAAAATAATTATTGTTATTGGTTTCCACCTTTCTGCACGTGTGTGTGTGTGTGTGTGTGTGTGTGTGTGTGTGTGTGTGTGTGTAGACCAGAGGACACCTTTAGGTGTTCCTCAGGCACTATTCACACTTTCTGAGATAGGATCTCTTACTGGCCTGGAACTCACCAAGTTCTAGACCAAGCACCCACAGGTCTCCCCTCCCCAGCCCTGGGATTACAAGGGTGCGCTATCACGCCCCGATTTTTTTTTTAATGTGGGTTCTAGGAATTGAATTCAGGGCCTCATGCCTGCATGGCAAGCGCTTTACCAACTAAGCTATCTCTCCAGCCCACTTCTCTGATTTTAACATCCGTACCCCTTTGGCCACCGCCAGCTCTCAGTGGGCGTGCACATCCCTGCTGTGAGCCGAGCTGGGCAAGCAGAGGTTTGTTTCTGCCAAAATAAACACTCTCTTGTCACTCACAGTCTCCAAACTCCGGTTCCTGTGGGCACCACGAGGTTGTGTTTGACCCTGAGTGTACAGCCACATGGGTGCCTGAGTCAGGCGGGGAATGCCAGGCTTCCCAGGTGCCACTCATACACAGCCCCTGCGGAAGGAATGAGGGAGGCCCCAAGGAGGTGACAGGGCGAGTTCACTCAGAATCAAGTGCAACATGACCTTTAGAACTTTCCATGAAATATGACCCAGTGTTTTGCAACCAGCTGGAGACCTCTAGCCAGTAAGGTTCACTGAAGCAACCCAGTTCCCAGGGGGCTCTCTGCTCTTTTGAGTGGACAGTAGCCTTTCAGGAACCTGGGTGCTTTTCAGTCACTGCCTAATGATCCTCAAAGGTTTCAGGGGTGTGACTCCTCTTGTCTAACATCCCTGTGACCGAGAGACACAGCTGCTGCTGCTGGAGGAGGCTACAGGACCAGTGAACAGCCCGGCTCTTGGGGAACCCCTGTCCCTCGGTATTCCTAACTGGACGGTAGCATGTTGAAAGCTCAGCAAGGGGCTTTGGGAAAGTCTGTCCACGTAGGACACACGAATGGCATTGCTCAGTGGCCTGATGGGTATCATAAGCCTCGTCAGCCTTGCTCCTGGCTCAAGAGAAACCAGCTCATGAGTGCCCACAGTGAGAACAGTGTACCCTGAGTCTTAGCCACTTGTCCCCCTCCAGGTCTCTGGGATGATTGTAGGACATGACAACATTACCTTCAAAGAGGCTTTGGCTGGGGATGTGGTTCAGTTAGAAGGGTGCTTGGTAACATGGATGAAGTCCTGTGTCTGCTCCCCAGACACACCTGTCATCCAGTTCTCTGGAGGTAGAGGCAGGAGTATCAGAAGTTCAAGGTCATCCTTGGCTACATGTGACCCTGTCTCAACAAACAAAGCCAAACAACAAACATATCCAAAGTGGCTTCTGTGATGAGGAGGGTTTGGGGGTTCCCTGAAATGTTACTTAAATATTACTAGAAGTCCATTGATCCCATGGGCATTCCAGGTGGGAGAGCCCGGGACTGTTCCGACCACCTGGCCTGATATGGCTGCTGCTCACTAATACTGCTAGACAAGCTAGCCCTGGGGGTCCTCTCACCGTTGCCTCCCCAACGCTGGGACCGTGAGAGCATGCCACCATGCCCAGCTTTCACATGGGCTTTGCAGATCCAAGCTCCCCCAGCTTGTGTATTTCACCCACTGAGCCATCTCCCCAGCCTTCTTTCCCTTATTGGGTGCAGGCATATAGATAAATCTAAACATGATCGAACTGATATCAAACTTCATGTCTTGGCTCTGTATTAGTGAGCTCTGGGTTCAGTGAGAGACCCTGTCTCAGAAACACAGGAGACAAGCAATTAAGACACCCAACATTGACCTCTGGCCTCCACACATACATGCACATGTACCTGAATATACACCTGTGCCCATTCACGTGTGAACACATATACGCATGTCAAGATGTGGACTTGTGTGGTTCTGTGAACTACTGCTCCTATGCTCAGGTAGTCACCTTTGGGTGATGTGGTGTTAGCAATGTCCACCCTTCAGCTTTGGGTGGAGGGTAAAAGACAGTAAGAATCGCTAAGTTGACCAGTGCCCAGCGTGGTATATGGGAGGCTCTAGATAAATGGTAGTTATTACTTTTTTAATGAAAATACAGTTCTTGGAGAACAGGGTGTCTTTGAGTAATTCACAGCGCCCAATCCCCTCAAGCAACAGCTGCCAGAGCTTTTGCTGGAGGTTTAATAACCGCCGTTGAAAAAATGTCCAGATAAATGCAAGTTCGTTTTCAGTCACTGGACTTTGAAGGAATATTTCTTTCCACATATTGTGCTATTTAATAGCATAAGAAATTACTAGGGGTTGGAGAGATGGCAATGGGCCAGAGTTGGAACCCAGCGAAGCTAGACACAGAGTTGGTACACACACATTTCTTTCTTTTTTAAAAAAAATTATTTATTTATTTATTTGAGAGAGGAAAAAAGAGAGAGAGAATGGGTGCTCCAGGGCCTCCAGCCACTGTAAACGAACTCCAGATGCATGTGCCACCTTGTATATCTGGCATTATGTGGGCACCGGGGAAGTGAACTCGGGTCCTTAGACTTTGCATGCAGGTACCTTAACTGCCGAGCCATGTCTTCAGCCCTCTACACACACCATTCTAATTCCAATAGGCCTATGGCAATGGGATGCAGTTAGGAAAATCCCAACACTGGAAGGTCAGATAGCCTGGCCTTCCCAGTGGCAAAAACAAGAAAGAGAGACCCTGTCTCCAAAACAAGGTGGAAGTGGGGAGATCAACCTGCTGAGTTGATTTTCTGACCTCCACATTCATGAGCACACACGATTTATGAAAAAGAATATTTATAAAAAAGAATATCTAAGCCTTGGCTTAGACAGCTTTATTTGAAATAAGAGTTCATGTATCCCAGGCTGGTGTTGGCCTTGAACTCACTATGTAGCAGAGGATGGCTTTGAACTTCTGATCCTCCTCCCTCCATCTCCCCAGTGCTAGGACTATAGGCTTGTACCACTATACCTGGTTTTAGTAGGTACTGGGGATAGAACTCAGAACTTCCTGCATGCTAGGAAGGCATTTACAAACGGAGCTACATTCCCCAAGCCCCATTGATAATTTTTTACATATGTTTTATTTAAACACACCTTTCTTGTAGGTCTGTGTGTGTTCATTCGTTCAGTGGTCTTTCTCCATAGACCTTTTGGTTTTTGCTACTTCATAATCCTGCCTCAGCTTCCCAAGTGCTGGGATTACCTAGTCCTGCTCACAAAGGTGGAAACTGGGAGCCAGAGAAGAGAAGGTCAGTGACTTCCCTGAGGTCACAACCTGGTTGCTGAAAGAGCAAGTCACTTCTCTTTATTGAGTAGACAGAAGGGGGGAGCATTTCCTCTCGTGTTTTTACATTTTTTTAAAAAAAACTGCCACACCCATACAAAGTTGTGTGCTTTATGAGAGATTTGGCTTAGTGTGTGTGTGTGGGGGGGGGTTGCATGCCAGTCCTGATTCTGCCATTGGCTGCAGGAACTTGAGCTAGTCACGGCCCAAGGAGGAGTGGAGAGCGCACCCCTGTAAAATCCTTCTGAGCTCCTGTCATTGCCCGATTCTCAGCAAGTTCAGAGCTCAAGTTCCACGTCTGCTGGATTCCTGGACAACCCCAGCCTTCCTCAAAGGTGATCTTTGCAGTGTCCCCAGCTCCCCCAGCAAGCAGAGCAAGAGCCAGAGGTCCAGTGACTTCCAGCCTGGCACATGGGGCTTCTTCTCAGAGGGCAGCCGGAACCTTCTGACCAGCAGAGCCCAGAAGCACATGCATCAAAATAGTTGTGTGATGTCATGTCATAATGGGAATGTGCTCCGGCCAATTGGTGCCAAGAATTGTCTGTACAGGGTGGTTTCCTTTTACAGTCTTCTTAAAGAGACATCACGCAGATCTGCACATGACTCCGGGCTCCTGACTGCTCCGCCTACTTAGTCTCCCCTCCTGCCTTAAGTTTAAGAAGATAAAAACCAACCGAGAGTGTCTCAGTGAGCCATAAAGAGATCCCCTGCGAGGTCCTGCAGGTGCCTCCCTCCGGTGGCTTCTTGTTTACTTAAGGACAGTGTGACTGACTCTCCAGCTGCCACAGAGGTGCAGCAGGTCACGACTCCCTTATGGACTCACAGAGGAACCACGCTGGGATGGCACCGTGAGAACCCACGGCTCATGGTCCTGGGATAAGACCCCGTCTTGTGTTAGTGAGGACACTTGGATTCACGGGCTGTCACTGAGCACCGGCTGCCTTTTGGGGTTCGTGGTGAGCCGTGCACCCCGCATCTGCGGGCTGATGCTGCGCCGCTTCTGGTGACCCACCTGCTGAGGCTGCCACCAGATCCGCAGACCCTGGTATGTTCACCTGGCGCCGTTCCTGTGGCCACAGCTAACTCATGAAGCGTTTTGGAAGTCTCAGGGGCAACAAGAAACCCAAGGACCAAAACCGAAGTACCCAGCGGCGCCAGTCAGAGCCCCATGGCCTTTTTGGTAAGACACTGCCCTTTTCCTGCTTCTCTGACTGTCCCATGGGTGGGCTGTACTGTCAGCTACTCCCTCCTGCTCTGGGTGTCGCCCCAAGGCAGTGGTTAGGGTGAGAGGCATACAGTTCTCAGTCTGAGACTATTTTCTTTCTCCTGCACCACCTGCCCCAACGCAATTTAGAATCGACTGGGATTGTCAGTCAGTTAGGCAAAGGCAGTGTTTGGGGAGAGGAAAAAGGGGTCCAAACTAGGCATTCTTACAAATGAAATGGGGGTGTGCTGAGAACCCCAATGCCAGATGCAGGAGAAAGGGATTCCAGCCTCCCAGGCCTAAGCTGGTAGACGGAGAACACCTGCCTGTTCTGCGTCCTCTAGGGAGAAGCTGCTTCTGGAATGTACTACCGCAAGTCTGGGAGTTGGAACCAGCATGTCTGGGATAGGAGGCCAAGTATCTGTGGTCAGGATTTCCAGGGACCTGCAGACACAGGGTGATTTGTGTGCTCTGTCCATCTGGAGCCCCGAGGTGGATTCTGGGCTTCTCAGAGCCTGGGTGAGATGTGTCCGGTCAACCTTGGATGCCAGGTGTTGTGTTTCGAGGATCTGAGGCAGCCCACCACAGGCAGCCCAGCGGGACCCACACTGCTGGGTGGGTTACCCACTGGTCATAGCAGACTGGGGAGGGCACAGCACTGTGGGTGAGGAAGGATACAGAGACCAAAGGGGGGGGCGTGCTCCTATGGTCTTACATGGAATGTGACATGGCAAGTGGCAAGAAATGGTCACAGGTAGGACAGGATGATCACTGTGACAGAACATCTGGGCAGTAAATGGAAGGTGGGCTTGTAAGAAAAGAAAAAAGCAGACGTCCCATCTGCTGTATCTCTTGCCATGTCTGATGGGACACTGCTCCAATGGTCTTGGTGGGCTCAGGTCTCGTGAAGGAGAAATGTACCAAAGGAAGAGAATCACACAGAGGGTGTGCACTGGGGGCTTTACAGAGGAGTGAGGGGTCCCCTGGCTCAACAACCAGAGAGGGGGAGGGCTGTCTAGACCAGAGACTCAGTGACAGGTCTAAGGGAACTCTCATTTTAGATCAGAAGTAAATACTCATTTACTATAGAATGAAATCTAACCCCATTGTGGAACTCAAAATCTGGTTTCACTAATGGGGATGGGCAGGCAGACCCGTCATTAAACGCCGCTTGTGTGCTAGACAGTGGTTTCTTGCCTGTGGAGGAGCCTCTTGTCATCC
>PVHP010043574.1:0-14473 GCA_004024765.1 Zapus hudsonius
TGGAGACGGGAGTCCAGCCAGATCAACATGATCATGCCCAGGTTCCCAGTGAGAGTGATGAGATAGATGAGGGTGAATGTCAGGAACAAAGGCACTTGCAGCTCTGGGAGGTCAGTCAACCCCAAGAGTACAAACTCATTCACTGGAGTGCTGTTCTCCATGACAACCCTTCAAGCTGTGTCTCTCCTGTCAAGATAAAACAAGGGTATTGTCATGGTTTGATCCAGGTGTCCCCCACAAACAAATGAATGTGTTCTGAGTGATTGATCCCCAGCTGATGACAGTTTGGGTTTTGCAACCTCGCTGGAGCTGTGTTGTTGGGGGTGGGTTTATGGGGATTATAAACCAGTTTTCCCTTGCCAGTGTTTGGCACACCTTCCTGCCATTGTTTGCAGTGCTATGGCAAAGGTGATGTCCACCCGTCTGCTCATGCCATCATTTTCCCTGCCCAAATGGAGTCTCCCCTGGAGTGTGTAAGCCTAACAGACCCATTCCTCCACAAGCCAATTTTGTTTGGGTTCTTTCTACTCAGCAGTTAGAAGTTGACTATCACAGATTTGGTACCAGAGAGCGGAGTCTGTTGCTGCTGGTACCCTGATCTTGTGGCTTTGGCCTTTTGGAAGTGATCCTTAGGAGGAATGTGGAGGGATTTGAAGTCTCTGCCTAAGAGATACTTTGCAGTGCTGTAAGTACAGCTTGATGGACCATTCTGGTCAGAATTGGACAGACCTGAATGAAGAACCATGGACTGTTTGGTTTACAAGGGTGAAAAAGAACTTTGTCAGGACTGTGCCAGAAGCAGTTTGTGTGAGAGGCTTACTACATTCTGCCTGCCTGTGTCCTGGGAACCTGTGCAGGGTTGCTTTACATAAAGATGGATTGGTGTGAGCAGATGGAGATGACACAGAAAGAAAAGAGATCTTTAGGCAGAAACTGTACCTGTTCACCTGCAATTGTTTGAGAGATTACAAACATTGAGGTTGGGCCAGCTAATCTGCATTGGAACAAGAAGAATGCACTCTTTGAAGTAAGGGGCCTAAGTGATTTGTTCCCACTGGATTAACAAGTTGGTAGCTGACCTGGTTCTGTGGAGTATAACAAATGCAAGAAGAGAGGGTCACTGGATTTGCAACACAGTTTTCTTTTAGAAAATTGGCCATCAGCAATGTGAAACAGGTGTACTAGATTGCCTACATGGAAGCCTGATGAAGCCATGAGGATGAACTGTGGGTTGCAATGGAGACACAAAAAGATGCCAGGACTATGGATGCCTGACAAAGCAAGCTACCAGCATTGCATGAAGTTTTCCCAGATTGAGTAGCCAAGCTGGAGGGGCAGAATTGGATCTCCAAGAGACTGATTAGAATTATTGAATTTGGAGTTAGAGATTGATGCTGCCCTGCTTGTTTTAAATCTTATATTGGTTCAATCTGTTTTTGCCATGCCTCGTGTTTTGCAATGTGAATGTTCTGTGCCATTACGGGTTTATTTTCTGCTATTATGGCTCAGTTGAAAGCTATGGGGACTTAAGAGTTGAGCTGAACACATTGTATTTACATCATGTATGATTATTAGTTTGTGGGGGCCAGGGGCGGACTGTCATGGTTTGATCCAGGTGTCCCCCACAAACAAGTGAATGTATTCTAAATGATCTATCCCCACTGATGGCAGTTTGTATATTAGAACCTTGCTAGAGCTGTGTTGTTGGGGGCAGACTTACAGGGTTATAAGCCAGCTTCGCCTGCCACTGTTTGGCACAACTTCCTGCCTTTATTTGCAGTGCTATGGTGGAGGTGATATCAACCCCTCTGTTCATGCTATCATTTTCACTGCCAGGATGGAGTCTCCACTCGAGTCTGTAAGCCTAATAAGCCCATTCCTCCACAAGCAGCATTTGTTTGGGTTCTTTCTGCACAGCAACTAGAAGTTGACTAAAACAGGTATGGACACATTTCTAAAGTATGGGAAGTGGCATCAACACACCCCTGTCACCAAATTGACATCTGCTAATTCATGACTCCCAATAGTCTTGTGAGTAGTCCCTTCTGGCATACTTCTTACAACTCCTAAAAATTTTACTCTGCATATTAGTTCCCAATACCACTCAGACATTCCAAATAACCACTCACTTGCCTTCCAAATCCTCACTGTAAATTTTCATTTGGTCTGAGGGTTCATGCTTCTTCCATGAATTACATTTATCTTTATCACAATCATTGGAATCAGATAGCACTTATTATATTAACAGCATGTGGCAGCTACTCTGAGAAGAGTCAATGTGTTCTCATTCCTCCCAAATGCATTAGTAGATATTTGCCTGAGCACATCATTGCCTTTCTGAATGTTACATTCTGTGAAGTGTGAGATTCTCACACATTGGTCATCCACTTGAGATCTAAGAAAATGTCCCTGCCTTTCAGTTCCTCAGAGAACATTGTCCACTTTAAAAGACATCCAATAATGTGTAAGACACTTAAAGCCATAGACACTGCCCTGTAAATCGGAGCTTTGTTTTACCTTCTTGTTGGACAAGCAACAGAACCATGCCTGGGATCTAATCTGCCATCTGAAAAAATAAAGTGAGTACTGTGTTTCTTATTTTTACTATATCTTAAGATTCTTACAGCAAATATAAAATGAGCTTTGTAGCAAGTATTTAAAACAGCAGCTTACTGCATTGGCACAGATGTAATCTCAGGATGAAGTATTCTCGATTTAATCCTGGCTCTTCTACTTTAAGTGGTTGAGTAATTTTGGCCAAGTTGTAACCTTTATATACCTCAATTTAAAACACTGATAAAGCCTTGCCTTGTTGGTGCAGAAATGTACCTCCAGCTACTCAAGAGACATAAGGAAAAGAAGCACAAGTTCAAGGCATACCTGTCCTGCAGAATGAGTTCAAAGCTAGCCTAAGCTACTTAGCAGAAGTGTCCCAAAAAACCCTGTCCCAAATTTTTTTTTAAAGCGTGATAGCTGTGGATGTAGCTCAGTTGTTAAGTGCTTACCTAGCAAGAAGGAGGCCCTAGGTTTTATCCCTAGCACTTCATATAAGAAAAATGGGCTGGTGGCTGCTGTGGAATACTTCTTCCCTGGCGAGATACAAACACAGGTTTATTCACCTCCAGATAAGACAGACATGACAGACCAAAGCACCAAAACCAGTATAGTTGAAACAATCAGCTCGAGTTACTTACAAAGCAAGGTGAGAGGTTATTTGCAAGAGCATGGGTGACTCAAAGTCAGATGCATCACTGAAAAGCCCACCCCAGCATAATTGACAGTTACAACTCAGGAAATTGCATCTCTGGAGCACACTGCTCAACTTGAAGGCAGCTGGGTAGGGAAGATAGGATAGTCTCTTCCTCAAGCATTGTTTAACTCTTATATCCTTAAGTAGGTGTCTTGCAACCTTTTTCCAGACCAGCTGACCCCCTGAGTCTCCCTTCTTCTGGCAGGAGAGAGTGTTTCAATTTGGAGAAAATTGCTGCACCATACTGGTCAGAATCTGCCCCCAATAGCTGTTTGCTGCTCCTTTAACCTTGAGGAGTGGTCATGTGACCTTTTAAATTTCATTTTTCCCAGACTTGTTGGCCTCTTGACTCCCTCCTCCTTCAGGAGGAAATACTCCAATTGGGAGGAATTGCCTATATAATAGTGGCACAGGCCTGTATTCACAGCAAGGGGAAGTGGAGGCAGGAGCATTAGAATTTAGAAATAATTTTCGGCTGCATAGTGAGCTTGAGGCCCCAACCTATGCTCTTGCTCTTGTAGACAACCCTAATTAAACTCAAGAGGGTCACAAAAAATACATGAAATTGAGAAAGAGACTACTTGGGAAGAAGAGATTTAACAGTAGTGAGAGAGGGTTGGGGAAGGTAATGGGCTGAATATAATCAAAACACATTATATACATGCATGAACAACTCAAAAGAAAATTAAAAAGGAAAAAATTGTAAAAACAAAATTCAAGTGCAGTGTGGTGGCACATGCATTTAATCTCTGTACTCAGGAGGCTGAGATAGCAGAATACCCATGCCTGGTTTAGCTAAAGTGTGAGTTCCAGGGCAGCTTGGGCTAGAGTGAGACTCTGTATCAAAATAAATAAATAAATAAATAAATAAAATCATGGCTGGAGAAATGACTCAGCAGTTAAGTGTGCTTCTTGCATAAACATGAGGGCCTACGGGGGAACTAAGACCACTTGAATTCAGGTATCCAGGGCACACATAAACAGCCAGGCGTAGTGATGGCACTTGTAATCCAAATCCCATAGAAGGGCAGAGATTCCAAGAATCAGCAGAGTTCATGAAAACATTGCAAGCTGTGGTTTCAGTAAGAGACTTCTGCTGAAACCAGAATTACAGAAGATTGATTAAATGCAACATCTTTCAGCTCTGACCATGTCATGTGAGTAAACCTAACCCCATGTTATCACATGGGGCACTGCAAGGGTACAAACATGGGCATACACCATACACACACACCACCCATACACATGACTAAAAAAATATTCAGTGTGCCAAGGTTTCCTCTGAAGATCAAAAAACATCATACAGATATATCTGTAGTAGTAATGATATTCTGTTTCTTAAGTTAAATAAGAGAATTCATGTTATCCACTTGCTATGTTTTCATAGTATAAGTGCATTCACTGTGCCTCCATTTGCATGTAATAAAAATTTATAAGCTTTCTTAAATAATTTAAATAGAGTGCTGGGTTTGTAGCTAAGTGTGAGAACACTTGCCTACCATAAACAAGGTCTTAGGTTCAATCTTGAGTGATTTCAACATAGAAACAAATACATAAAAACAAACCAGGATTGATAACTCTGCCTCACAAGGCTCTTTGAACACTGCAATGAGTTGTAGGTTTAAATCACTCAGAATAATGTCTAACATATGACAGTTATACTATGTCAAATAGGATTTTATTAATAATTATAATAGAAATGGTATACATAATCATTATGGGAAACAGATATTTGAATCAAATGATTAAAGAAGCTTATATAGAAAAGCTAACTTATTTCAAAATTGTATAAGCAAATATATCACATTCACAAATATTCACAATAACTAATAAAAAGAAAATTAGGGGCTGTGATTTTAGTAGCAAAACAAAAATTTTGAAGTTCCATCTTTTTGGTAGGGTAACCTGTTAAAGGCTGCAGCACTTACTTTACCCCACTGTATAATCTCTTTATAAAATAGCTTCCTTAATTTTCAAAATCCATGATAACTATCTGTTGACACTCGATATAAAGTCTTCTACAAAGAGTAATTTAGTACAAGAGGTATGCAGCTTTTGCTCTCTTTCTCTTAACTCCACAGGTAATTCACATGCCCACAGTGTTAACCCTATCTTCAAATTCATTACCTAGTCAACACCTCCGGGGGAATCATCCCAGGTCTTACTGTCATTTAGGTCACAATGGGAAAGAGCTGAGACCCCAAAGCAGCCACTGAGAAAATTAAATCCAAAAAAAAAAAAAAAAGGTCCTCAGGTGAGAGAGGCAAATGCGAGAACTTAGCTCAGGTGTAGATCTTAAAGAACATTGAAATTTTGTCTTTTCAAATAGACAGTAAATCCCTGGTGGTCTAGTGGTTACGATTTGGCGCTCTCAAATAGACAGTAAAGGTATGAAGAGACCATGTCTATAGCATTTCTTTTTTTACCAAGCACTAATGTGCTGTCATTAATTCACAGTCCAGCCAGTCTATATCCAAGCATGAATATATTATGATAATATAAATGATTTTATGGATAACCCAATGCATTTATTATAGGGTTGGACATAAAGAAACAGCCATTCTACCATGAAAGCTGAAACAGGAAGATTTTTAGTTCGAGGCCTGCCTGCAGTGATGACCCAATCTCAAAATAAAAAGCACAAAAAGAACTGGAAATCTACTTCCATAGAAAAGTGCTTATGTACCAATCCATAGTTCAATCAAACAATAAGTTAATTAGATCATGTAAGAGAAAACAATTAATGAGAATGATTAAAGAACTCCAGAAATATAAATCAATTCAAGATTATAAAATGTGCCCAAATTTTAGGGTCACATACTTGTTGTTTTTAAACTTGTTTATTGTTAATAATTAAATACATTGTATGAGCAAGTCTCATGATGGTACCCCAATTTCCCTCCTCCCATGTCATCAAGCCACTGGAGGCCATTCTCAGTGGACTTGCTGGACCAGACCATGAGATAGGGGGTTATGGATTGTACAGAAGTAGCCAGTTTTTCTTTGTGTGTTGTTGAGGGGGGCTATACCTCTGGATATTCTCCCCTGTTTTTGTTAAGTTGGCTTTTTTCACTGGATAATATGGAAATGATTTCTAAACTCCAAAGTTATTATCTTCCCCTGAAAATGGAGATGAGAGCAAGTGCATAGGTATTGAGAAATCTTATACTCACATTCTTGAATATTTGTTGCATATAAGACCAAAATTCATAGAAGTCTTACTTAATTGTTCTTCCTGTCCACAGTGCACGGCACATATCACATGGTCCGTACATTTGGTGGGGAAGAGGGGTGACTCAATTACTGAAGAAATACTGCTATTCCTCTGTCTGCAAAACCAACTCTTTAAAGAGCATTTGCTAATGAGAAATTAAATAACATCTTCCATGATACCTGCTCTGAGACACTAGGAGAATTTAAGTACAGAATTCATATGAATTGCACTGATATTTTCATAAACATACATTCTCCCAAAATATAAGTGATTCAATATATTTCACATTAGGTTCATCAAATGTCAGTAGGTTTTTTTTTGAATTCCAAATGTATTTGTACATACTAGAAAGAATCAAGAACAAGAACCCACAAAATACTCTTTAAGTGCAAAAAAGTATATTTACAGTTAAAAATGTGATAGTGATATATACTGTTATATCCATCAATCTCCATAAAATAAACTCTCAATGAATTTTTAAATAATTTTTGAGAATTATTTTAAAACAAGTTGTTCTAACACAGTTTACAGTTTATGGGAAGCTGTTCATGAGATGTTTCAGAAACAGGACAGTGTATTTCCAATATGATCAATAATGAGGTCAGTATCCATTCACAAACTAGCTGAATTAATTTGTTTGCTTAATAAAATTTTACTAAATACGCACTATATTCTAAATGATGTACCAAACATAAAGATGTTTGGAGAATAATTCCATTGTCTACTATTTGAAAAGAAATCACTATTTTCTCCATAAATGGATGCTCTTTGATATGTAGACTATTAATGGAATGAACTCAGGCAGATATTAGAACTAGATACTAAACTGCACTTAGTCCATGGGACAATGTACCTTTACACAGCAGGTCTTCTATCTCCATAGGCTGAACAAGTAATGTACAGAACTGAGCCAGAACCTTACCTTGCTTTTCCAGGAATATGACACAGTTGTCACTCAGGATCCAACTTGCAAAACCCACCCAAAGAAAGTAAAAGTGCCTGTCAAAGAAGCAATTTCTTAATGGTGGGTCATAAATATTGAGGTTCTCTAGAGGCAGAAAGATACTAGGTAAATCTTATTACCTTGTGAACATAATAATTATGAATTTTCTCCATGTTGTCACACGAGGCTGCTATAAGGGCAAAAAAGAGAAACTTTCTGTACACTGTGAAGTGATGAGCATATCAAAGAGGTCGTCATACTGACAGATTAACAATTTTAACTGGAGATTTATTTGCACTAGACTTCATTGCAGGCTCATTATAACATGCCAGTGTGAAGTAAAATTACTTAGCAAGATAGCAACATTTCTCATTTTAAGATCGATAAGTAAGCACCAAACAGCCTTTGGCACACAGGCTATTCCTTCTATAATTATGTCAAATAGACTCAGTTAGTATGCTCCAGGTTAATGTCTGAGGTTCAAAAGAGTTTATACATGCATAAAGTCCTCAGGGGACTAGGTACCTATGAAGACAACTGTAGTCTCTCATTCTAGTCTCCCAGAGAAGCAGCAATTAAGCTGTCTGTGGAGGCCTTTATTAAAGAACACTAGTGGATTCACATTATCTGCAGTTATTTCTTCTTTCTTTAAATGTTGTGCTTTTTGTGTAGCTACGTCTTGCAGATTGAAATATTCCCCCTGGAACAAGGAGCAAGGAGATTCAAAAAACTTACAAATTTTAAAAATTTATGAGACAGGTGCTCACACAACATAAAGCTCAGAAAGTTATAAGATTCTGGAGGCCCCTGCTCAAGTATTTCAATAAGAATTGTAAGAGAAGAGGAGGATCTTGTGGAGCAGCAGTTATGAAGCTTTTGTGAGTCATCACCCGTGGCTTTTTGGTGATGCTGCGGCCTTTGAATCATCTATGCTTCTTTAAGTAACCCCAGTTAGCTCATTGGTTCAATAAGCTACACTTTGGTAGACTTGTTTCTTTGGTCTTTTATTGGTGCCCTATCTGGGGTCAATAGACATTTGTTCACATCTCCCCAAGAAAAGTGATGCAACATGCTTTTACATTCATTCAGTTTCAAATATTGTATTCTCATTATTTAACTGTATTCTATTGAGTTCAAAAAATTTCGTATTGGGAGAATGAACACTTATCCATCAATAGCGAGAATGAAAGTTGGTACAGCCTCTATGTATATCAGTTACAGTATTCCTTTAAAAATATTGAAAATAGAACTGGCATATGAACCTGATATATATTCATATAGATAAGCCATAAAAAGTCCATTAACTATGAAGATATGTTTATATCCTTATTTATACCTGAAATATTCACAAAAGCCACATCATGGAATCAAACTCATCTACCAATGAATAAACAAACTCATGTCATGTGGCTAAAACTGGAGATTATCATTAAATGAAACAAACAAGTCTCACAATGTCATGCGTTATATGTGAAATTTAGAAGAAAAATATATATGTATGCATATATGTATGTAAAAAAGGAAAGAGGTGATAAAAATAATAGAAGAGCCCAAGGAAGGGGAGGAATGCTTTGCAATGCTGCCTTCTGGACACAAGGTGGTCATGGTATTCATGACTTCAGACTGCCTGACACGACCTACACAGACCTGCATAAGAGTGAAAAGTGATGGCATCATAATAGAAGAGAGACCATTTGGAAAGAAGAGATCCAGTGGAGAGGGGACTCAGGAGGGGGGAAAGAGAGAGGAATGGGATGGGATTATAATCATGTTATATTGTCTATATATATATGGAAGTTGTCATAAAGCATTTATAAAAGTGGTACTATTAGGTATGAGTAAAGAAAAAAGAACAAAACAGAGAGGAGTGAATATGATCAAAGTTCATTATACTCATGTATGGAGATGTTATAATTAAGTCCAGCATCTTTCAATTAATAGACTCCAGTTAAAGATGGGGAATGTTGAGGGGTGGGTGGGGCCTGGAGAGGTATAGGGTAGGCAGAGGATCACACAAACTTTAAGACAGCATTAAGAATCAGTTCACAGAAACCCTCACTTAGTAGCTTTCTATAAGATATAGCCCCAATAAAGGGGAAGAGAGGACAGGCCGGACAAAAGGTTAATCCAAGGCCAAGAATTGGGTTACCCTCCACAGTGAGCTGTTGACTAGGGAGACACACAAGATCCCCAAAATAATGTAGACCATTACCAAAACACTTGATTACTTGCCAGAGCTAAAAGGCAAGACCCTATTTCTAAAGACAACACAGGCTGTGCTCTCGGGACATCTGGATACCATGCTGGTACAGAAAGGGAAACTATCTCCCAACTAAGCCTCATAGCTGCCTGAAGATAATGGTCACCAACAGCATGAATAAGCAGGAGACCCTGCAGACTACAGAATCAACCATCCAGACAAGAAGCACACACGGGCTATAGGGGCACATAGCCTCCACAGGTAACCAACTGTTCTCTGTTTGAATTTAAGGCCCCATCAGTGACAGGGAACTCATATCTGGTACTGGAAACCAAGTCAGAATCCCATAGTCAGGAAAAAGTAGTCTGGCACACCAAAAATCTAAACAGTTTTGCATACCCCCTTTGACCCAAATTGCTTTCATGCTTAGTTTTAAAATCAGTTTCTATTTTACAGATGGCAGAAAAATTGGAGGAGAGCCTAGATCCTAGCCTACTGCCTACCATGAGAATTTCCACCTCTGCCACATCTGCCAGGGCCCAGGAGAAATTGCAGAGGCAGTGACATCATGAATACTGCTCTTGCTCCTAGCCTGGCAACCAGCCCCAGGGTAATAACTACTCTGACAGGAGTGAGATGGAATCTTAAAATAGTTCTAATTTGCATTCCTCCAGCATTAAAGGTGTAGAACTTTTGCTTTTTTTGTTTGTTTGTTTGTTTGTTTGAAATCTGTCTTTTTACATTCCTGCCCCAGTTTTTGACTGGGTTGGTTGGATTTTAATAGCTTAGTTTTTTGAGTTCTTACATATTGTAGATATTAATCCTCTTACAGATACGAAGCTGCTGAAAAATTTCTTCCATTCTATAGGTTGTCTCTTGGTTCAGTGAACAGTTTTCTTGCTATATCATAGCTTTTTAGTTTCATTAGGTCTGATATATTCATTGTTTGCCTTATTTCCTGGGCTACCAGGGTCCTATTCAGAAAACCCTATCCCTACTTATTCCTGAGGTCATCTCAAGATTTCATGTCTTACATTAAGGTCTTGGATCCACTTGGAAATGATTTTTGTGCAGTAGGAAAGAATAGGGGTCTACCTAAGCTCACAACCTTAAAGCAGCCTTAATACTCATCCACAACGACTCAGGGATGTGGAGAAGTTTTTCCTAATAGTGTCTATGCAGGGATGTGTATAACTCTTGTACCTGGATGGGCACCTTTTTCCTTAGATTTAGAAATTTGTCTTATATAATTTTATTAAACATATATTCTATACCATTTCCCTGAAGTGTTTCTTCTTATATGCACATAATTTGGAAATTTGGATGTTGAAAAGTGTCACAGCAGTCTTTCATGCCATATATATATTTGGTTTTCTATCCTCTAGATACATTGGGAATGAGTATACTAGAAAATCCTTTTACACTTGAAATAAAGGCAAAAAATGAACAATATTTTTTTCAACACACTGCATTACTGCTGGATCCACATTATCACTGTCTTCCTTTTATTTAATACATTTAATTTTCTTAAGCAATCCCAATTAATTATCCCATAATACAAATATAGACATGTGTACATACAAATTCTCTCATTATTTCTCGTCTCATTTAATTCCATCTCTTCAACTGTATTACAGCATTAGACAGAGATCTAAGCAGAACAATTAAACCAACCATATAACAAAATTTTTCCAAATAGCTTACTTGCAGGATGCTAAGAAATTTGATATTCCTATCCAAAATAATCCCTGTCCAATTCATAAAAACCACTGCACCCTAGATTCTAGTAGTTCTATGAATGTAAAGAAAGGTTTCAATCTTTCAATGATAGTATGAACAGTAGATAGTCCTACCATGATCAAACTAAGAGACATTAGTCATGTCAGATGATGAGGGAAAAGTTTTTAGACAGAATATGTTGATGTTTGTGTTTATCACTCATTCACAGCTCAATAAAGTAGACTCCTCCAATACCTGTGGAATAATAAGATCTATTCACAACATTCTGAATGTTTAAACTCATTAATGCTATTTGGGTTTGATGGATACCACTTAAGACATGGTGTAGATTTGAGTCATGATGATGCACTTTTCTACAATATGTGGAAATGTAAAGTTTTCACAAGCATGTTGATTGTGAATATCCATGGTAATTACTCCTGGCCATTGGTCCACAGCAGTATCTTTTGTGATAGTTTAGTGGTGATGATGAAAGATTTGGTTTAGATTTTATTGCAAGGCTAAATAATCTAGGAAAACATTTAATAAATGTATTTAAATAGGGTTAATAATTGGATCAAATATCTGATTGCTATGATATGAATTTATTTTTTAAGTAAGAGACCTATAAACACAGCCAGTCAGTCATCCCAGGTTAAGTCAGTGAGACAGACTCCAACGACTTCCAACACAACTTAAAATAGTAACACAGAGACTCTTAAGGTCACAACAACAACAACAATGAAACAGACTTAAAACTCAATGTCCATAACTCAGGGAACTAAGCAGAAGAGAAGGAGGGAAGATTGTAAGAGCCATGGTGGGAGCGATTACCCAGAGACATAATAAAGATAAAGAAAAAATTAATTAATTTTAAAAAAAGAATGTAAAATTCTAAACCAGTTAACAAATTTAGAGAGGAGCTGGGAGGGTGCTTGCTTACAAAGCCTGCTGGCCTGGGTTGTATTCTTCACATAAAGCCAGATACACAAAGTAGCACATGCACCTGGAGATTGTTTGCAGTGGCAAGAGATCCTGATGTGCCCATTTCTGCACCACTCTCTCTGTCTCTGTCTCTCTCACTCTCTCGCTTCCTGTCTCTCTTCTTTCTCTATTCTTGCAAATAAATTAAAATATTTTTTAAAATTTAGAGAGTACAAAATTTCAAACTTAATTTTGTATATATTGTTTCTTTAGAATCTCCAACCTCTTCACATTGTTCATTCTTTCAGGAAAAATCATCATCATGAGGTCACACTTCTTCCCTCTAGAAGATAGCAGAAAGAAGCAACGTGGATAGAAACCATCATTCCAGAATGGCATACATGACTTAGCAGACAAGATACTTCATTTTCATGCTGCTATATTAGCTATTTCTCTTTGAGAAATAAGTTGTTTGTGCAACTATATGTTACCTTCTTGCCACAATTATACTAGATTAACCTTAATTGAATGGTACCAAATTCATCATATGACCACAAGTCTTTGCCTCTCCTTTTCTCAAGAGGAAGAATCTCTGAATATATACCTACAGGTGAAACATTTGCCTAGACTTAATCAATACAGTATCATGGACAAAATGTTTGAGTTTGTGGTTTAGACTTTACCTTCAGATTTTGTAAAGGACAGCTTGATGATGTCATGCAAGGGAGCTGTTCCAGCCACAGGAAGATAAGAGATAAAACAGGCCTAAAAAATAACCATCATCTACTTCCAGACATGTGAATGAGACCATCTGAGACATCTAAATTCAGCTGACCTTCTAAAATACACACAACTTCAGGACCCCAGATGAAAGTAACAAAGGAATGCCTGGATGTGATGGTTAAGTTTTGTTGTCAACCTTTTTAATAATCTTCGGTGGGTCTCTGAGGATGTTCACAGGAAGGCAGCCTCTTACTAGAGGGAAGGATGTAAGGAAGCTAAGGAAGCTAGAAATTAACATCCCTTCCTGGGAGGGCAGTACAGGAAGGAAATACAAGAGACTCAGGAAGCCATCAAATCTGGGATAGGTTAGCAAGACCCACCCCCTAAGACTATATAAAGGGAAAAAGAAATCTCCCCCTGCCTCCCTGCCTGCCTGACTGCTGGTGCTTTTTGTTCATTTTATCATTGGCATCTGATCAAAGTTTACTCATCCTTCCATCCTGGACTGAATACCAGTGAGGAAGCCTTTAGGCCTTCAGGATTTCTGAGGTATTCAGCCACATGGACTGAGTGGCTACCAGTTCCTTGATTCTCAGGCTTGCAGACTGCTATTGTGTGACTGCCATGAGCTAATAAAATAAATCCCTTTTAGTTTACTGCAATATATTCTGTTCATTATGTTCCTGTAGAGAACACTGACTAATACACTTGCTTCTACAGCTTTGTAAGATTGTAAACCATTGCCTTAAACCACTAAATATTGGAGACACTTGATGAACAACACTAGATAATTAAGTGTACAGATTAAGTAAAATCCTTAATTAAAATGGCATGCCAGTCTTCATCTTCTCAATAGCTTTCTTGAAGGCATTGCTAACCTCTTTATTCCTTAAACTGTAGACAACCGGGTTCAACATGGGAATGACTACTGTGTAGAACACAGATGCCATTTGATCATTATCCATAGAATGACTGGAACTGGGCTGAAGGTACATGAAGATTACTGTTCCATAGAATATGGTCACAGCAGTGAGGTGAGATGCACAGGTAGAGAAGGCTTTTTTGCGTCCTTCTGCAGAGCGCATTCTCATGATGGCAATAAATATGAACAGATAGGAGGTCATGATAACTATCAGGGCGAAAAAGACATTGAATGATGCTAAGATAAATAGCACAATCTCATTTACATAAATATCGGAGCAGGAAAGGGCCAGCATTGGAGGGATGTCACAGAAAAAGTGATGGACCACATTCAAATGGCAAAACGAGAGTGAGAAGGTAAACCCAGTGTGGATAGCAGACTCAACCAAGCCCCAGACATAGCAGCCGATCACCAGGTGAGCACAAACACTGGTAGTCATGGTGGTCGTGTAATGTAAGGGCTTACATACTGCAGCATGACGATCAAAAGCCATGACAGCAAGTAGGAAACAGTCAACACTGGCAAAAGCAACAAAGAAAAACATCTGAGCAACACATCCCCCATAGGAGATCACTTTA